>JAFVLL020000414.1:41090-76457 GCA_021397915.2 Tor tambroides
ATATACTTACTTGTGCAATAATAATCATATATATAGGGTATAATGAAATAAGGATAAGTTGGAAAGACGGCTGGAATGGGCAAAAAAGACTTTCAACTAAAATATAATATAAGTTACTGGATTTTGGTTGGCGCTTCAAGAAAAAACCTATAATAACAGAGTAAAAGTTGGTGTCAGCTCTTCATTGTTTACACATATGCTCACAAGGGATGTGAAAGGCATACTTTTATGGAATTTCCCTAGTGCATGATTCAGCTGATGTGTTGTTATGCTGCTTGCAAGCTCTTCCCAAGTAGCCATTTGTCTCTAAGAGGCAGTGTGTGTTAAAGATCAACCATGTTTGATTATGTGACATGGTGCAGGATATTTTCATCCAGATATTTTTCCTTTCACAAAATAAACGTGTGATTTTTGCATTGTGTTTAACTCTGTCAGCATATCTGTCAGTGCGGAGTAAAGTACACAAGAAATCAGATAACAACGTGTGTAATGGCCCTAAAAGTAGGCCAAGGGAAAAAAGATAGCATAAAGTTGCGCATTAAAACGGCCACTTGTGATTTATGTTATTTGGTGACATTGTATAATAAATGCAATTTCAGTTACCACCAGTGTGTGGAAATAAACTCTGAACTGTTTGTTTATTTGTGGCAGTGAAAGCAGGAGGCATGCGGATAGTTCAGAAGCACCAGTCTGGAAATGATGTGCCAGACAAGAAGAATGACAAAGACAGTAAAGAGTATGAGACTGAGATGTAAGTATGCTGACCTTCACATTTCTGAAATATGCATTTCAATTCCAGTTCACCATACACCTCTGCACTGACCGACTGTTTTTTTCTAGTCAAGCATCTGGTCATCTCTATTTTCAGCTATAGCTTGTCAGAATCATTATTGCTTTGTTTTTTATTGATTGATTTTATTTATGAAGTATATTTGAAGAGATTCTAGGCTCATAAATCTTATAATTCTGATGCTTCTCCAACAGCGAATAAAAATCAAAATAAGTTTCAGTTCTTATACATCACTTCAGAACTCTGTAGTATCTATATGCTCATGTTTATACTTTTTAGTTTTGTTTACTTGCACGCTACCAACCTTTTAAAACCTCTTCAGATAAACTATTTCCAGCAATAACCAGCCTCTTATCAAGAGAAGCAGAATTTTATTTAAATTTATTGCACGGCTCACTATAATACTTCATTCTGATTGGTCAGTCGCTGATTTCTGCAGGTGGATATTTTGAATAATAATATTAAACTGTGATTGATTGTTGTTTAAATAGATATTTTCAATTTTCTCATAGAAGTTTCTATTTAAAGTAGTGTGTTTGGTTTTTTCTTTTTCTCTGAAACACTGAAAACAGCAGATCACGAGCTGCTGGCATGTAAGAAAACACACAGAATATACATTTATTTAATTGAATTGCATCTTTTGTGATTTGATAATTGCACTAAGCCATATCTCGTTTTCATTTTTAATGTGATTAATCATGCAGCCCTAACTTAACTTCTAAGTAACACAATTCTTTATAGGCTTTAGTAACGCTATTAAAGTCTTGATTCAGCATTGAGTCTGAGTTGAACATTTGATCAGTGACACAGGTGTGCAATTCCCATATGACTGTGGGCACATGGAGAGGTTTCTGCTAAAACAAGAAATGTTTTTCTTAGCTTGGACTTTCTCTGCTCTGTGTTGGTGAAGTGGCCCACACTAAACCAGAATATTTAATATGATGATGAAGTCACTGTTAGTGCCCATCTGTCTCTCGATGACTAAGAGTGAAGGTGATTGTGGCCGTCTTTATATACATTTCTGGACTGGTGAGCACATGACAATCATTTTTGGTTGCAAACTCAACGTAACAATCTTGGGTGTGTCAGTTAGGAAAATGTAGCAACAGCCGGATATCGCCACTTGTTCTTTTTTCCTTTTTCTTCATTGTGGTTGAGTGTGTTTAGATTTCTTTCATTGAGTTTTTTTCTTGTTGCTAGGTAGCTTTCTGTCTGTTTAGTTGCGCAAGTGCACATGTGCAGTGCAAAAGTTTTACAGTGCTCAGATTTCCTTTTGCTTTTGTGTTGCGTTATAGCTGACCAGTTTTCAGCGCTACAGAGGTGTGTTCACAGGGTTTGACTGCTGATTCTGAAGGGCTTTATGGCTTTGTTAGCGATACCCTCCACCCTGGTACCTGATGACTGATGGGCCGTCCCATTACAGCGGGTCTGCAAGCGAGCCCTTATCAGCTCGCTCAACCTGCTGCAGGAAATCCTATGAGGTGTATCATTCCTGAACAAGCTTAAAGCTGCTTTTAATATCTCTTTGGCTTTCCTTCAGAAACGTGGCAGACGCTTGCGAACGGACATTTCAGAGAAGAGGTTGAAATGTGGTTTCAGTGCCCAAGCACTGTGATGTTAGAATGTGATCCGTCCACCCACGTTATTAGGTTTGGCATTTTCTCGCACCGCTGGCAAGCCAAGAGGAAACTCGCCATTTTCCTGTGTAGTCTCTTTGTGCTCAGATGGTTTTCCAAAGCTTGTTTTAGTTGTTGACAACAATGAGAGTCTTTGCATGGTTATTATGGTGGTTGGTTATAATCAGTTAATTTGATCTTTTTTGTTGTAGTTATAGGCTAATAGTATGTTATAGGCTAGTTGTTTCTTCACCTTTTTTGTTGATTCCAAAAACATCAAATTTAATTGTTTTTATTATTATTATTATTTTTATTTTTAAATAAATCTCTTTTTTTTCCCTTAATCAGGGGAGTTTCATTCAAAGTTATGTAAAATAAAAACAGGAACTTATCATTACAGCAGAAATCATCTTCTATAAATGTTTTATTTTTCTAAATATTTAATATTATTATAAATATGTAAATCTTTTTACATTTTTCAAGTGAATGCTAAGTGAATTAATTTAATGAATGTATTATTAACTATTTATTGCAGTTAAATTTAAAATACTCTCATATTTAAATATAATTGTAATACATTTAATCGATTTTATTATAATTTCACCCATTTTCTGTATGTATCTGTATTTATGTAACTGCATACAGTGTGTTTTCAATCACTAAATGAGCAAACATAGTGCATTCACACTGTACCGGAATTAACAAAATTACAAGGTTCTGACTTGTAAAAAGTGTTCACATCTTCGTAGAACTCATAATCACAACTTGTAAACTTCAAATACATTCTGATTTGTATCTTCTGACTATTGTAGTGTCATGCAGAAATGGTAGCAACTTTAGTAGTGAAATTCTTTAGTAATATTTCTGTTTAATAATTCTAAAACTGACTACTTATAATGTCAAAATAAAGCTAGAATAATCTGACATGAATCTGATTTTTATATATATATATATATATATATATATATAATAAAACACAGAGATGAATAACTAACTTATATAAGTTTATTAAGGCATATGCAAAAAAAAAAACTTATTATATAGTGGTTTTGGCTGTTCATTTTTATTAAGTGTTGCCATAGCAACTCATAATTCCAAATCAAAGGAAATGAACAGCTCAGAGCTAATATTAATGTTAATATTTAGGGCCACTAGAAAAGTGAAATTATCATATGAAATTATCATTAATTTTAGAAGCGATATAGGTAATCAAATTACATTTACCAACCAAGGAGACAGTTTCGCTTCTGATCCACCATGTTACTTTGGCCCTTTATTATAATGTATGCATGTGGGGGACTCACAAAACTAAACATAATAATCCATCAGCAAAAGTGAGTCATTTTGCTGAATGCTTTCCATTAAAGATGTCTGACACACATTTAGTGAGTCAAAAGGAAAAGAATTTGCCAATATAATGTACCAGACAAGGACAAAATGCAAGACAATAGTTGCAAATAGAAGCTCAACAACAGAGAGAGACTGAAACAAAATCCTTCACAATACATCCTCAGAAAGTGCTGTGGAATTAAATTAGGACCTCTGTGACCCTGTCTCAGCTGGGTTTAGTTTCAGAACGCTGGAATGAAGGAAATTGTACAGTAGTTGAACAAGGCCAATGCACAAGGCCTGGTATAAGGAGCCAAAACTGAACAATGGACAGAAGTAACATGCCTGAATTGTCATCTTACACTCGATTTCCTTCATCTGGGTTGGTTTTGTTTGGCTAAAGCTAAGCGGTGTCCTCTGCAAACATTATGCCTTCACAATGCTCCCATACACGCCTTTAAACAAATTCACAGATGTTTTCAGTGAGATCAGGATGAAGTCTAATGCTTTTCTTGGCCACGGATCATTGAACCTTTATGAGCAGCTCTGGAGTGAGAAAGTCCATCTCAAAATTGAGTTTCAGTTTGATTGAAGCGTTCCTGCTCTGTTTTTCATCTTTTATTATAGATAATAATACATTTATAAGTGTGTCCAGTGGCCGAATGTGCCAGACGTGCACACACTCTCCCATGTCTTACTCTGTTCACTCTTCCTCCATGTTCTCTTTGCTATCAGAGGGATGGCCTGTAAGCAGGTGGCTTCTGATGGAAAAATTGCACATTTGTCGAAGCAAGTCAAGTGGCACTGTCTGGGGACCACCTGTCAAATGTGATTTGGGCTTCTCAGATGGATCGGAGGCCAAAATGGAATGGGTCTGAGATGCTAATGTGATGTGCTGTGCTGGTGAGCTCACTCCTTGATGCCTCCGCTGTCTTCCCTGTCCTTCGTCATACTTAAGTCCAAAGTATATTTTGGCCATCCGCGATTCGCAATGATCCATAATTTTTGTCATCAGGAGTGTCCATGCATGCAACATTCGCTAAAACAGTTCCGCCACTTTTTGCGTGCTTCGTAATATGCATTACTGTTCAAAAGTTTGGGGTTGTCAAGATTTTTTGAATGTTTTTGAAGTCTCTTATGCTCATTGAGGCTTCATTTATTTGATCAAAAATACAGTAATATTGTGAGGTATTGTTGCAATTTGCTATTTGAATACATGTAATTTTGAATAAAATGTCATTTCAGCAGCAGTTAATCCAGTCTTCTGTTGCGTGACCATTCTAAAATCATTCTAATATGCTGATTTAGTAATCTAAAAACATTATCAATATCATAGTTGAAAACAGTTGTAAATTTTAAGTTGTAATACAGTCTTAATATTTGTATGGATAGAATGAATAGATATGAATAAGAATAGATGAACAAAGAATAGAATGATAAATCTTTGATGAATAGAAAATTCAAAAGAATAGCATTTATTAGAACTTTTTATTTTTTTTTAACAATGTGAAAGTTTATTGTTACTTTTGATTAATTAATGGAAGTATTAGCCAACTGAGCAGCAGTGTAAATAATATTAAAAAAAATAAATAAATATAAATATATATATATATATATATAAGGCATCTCAGTATGTCTGATTTAGAAATCGTAAACAGTTTTCATGAGACAGTAAGAGTGTGTGTAACACATGGAGTGTGATTGCTGGTAACTGGCAGGCAGATTCAGGTCATTAGTTGAACCTTGGAGCAGAAGCTGTTTCTGTAGAACCTCATAGGCTGGATTGCGACTATTCTCACACACTGCAGTCAATTTTTGGCCGCTTTACAGTAACTTCATCCACTGCGCTGGGGGAAACAACACCACATTTCAGCCCCTGCTAAAGCTAGGGATGTAACGATTCACTCAAATCACGATTCGATTCGATTCACGATTTTGAGTTCACGATTCGATTCACGATTTTTATTTTTTTTTTGCAAAATGAGATTTAAGACAAATTATAAATTAAATGTGTCCTTTTAGTATTGCTTGGACAAAATGCAGCACGTTTCTTTGTGTATATAATATAACATTATAATAATATACTAATATAGCTTGCTCTTTTGTTGGTATTGATTGCTTCTATTCTCCTCATTTGTAAGTCGCTTTGGATAAAAGCCTCTGCTAAATAACAAAAGTAAATATAATGTAAATGTAAATAACAAAACTAAATTGAAATTTTAAAACAAGCTCCAAATAAAGTTACACAAATAAAAGAAATCTCTTCATATACACAAAATAAGGCTTTGTCTGTGGTCTTTCCATTTAAAATTAGAGGCAACCACTGCATTTTAATCATGATCCAAACAAAGATGCTACATACATGCAACATGAGCAGTTTATAATCTAAATTAGACTGTATAATTTCAAAATTTGAAGCAAAAACAGAATGGTCTGACTTCAGTTTTGTGAAACTACTGTATACATAAAAAATATCTGCATGAAATGAAACAGCAGACGAGCTGAATGAGACGCAGATTCACTCTCTGCCAGCAGGTGGTGCTTTAAGCGTTTCCTTGGTTTCCGCTGGAAACAAAGCAGCTCTGCACTTATGAACTTTAATATGCATTATACAGAGGCAAGATGAAAAGAAAAAAAAATACTATCTAAGCTTTTCTAAAGACAGTAAGTTCCCCTCAGACATACATTCATATAAACTCCTACACCTAATTGAATCGCGATTTGTTTAGCATCTCAACCGATTTGAATCGTCACATATATATGAATCAATTTTCAACCGGCTCACGGTTAATCGTTACATCCCTAGCTAAAGCGCATCCCACTGCCTGCGTTCCTCAGCGGATGAAGCGATGGTGAAAATTGGCATGGGGTGCTGACTTTTAATAAAGCAACACGAAAAAAAGGAAAATAAAAATTGACAGTTTGATGACAATTATTTCCACGCTAGTTTCCCTCTCTGCACTGTTTAGCGAAGTGTGCTGACGCTATTGGAATAATGGGCTCTTGGTGTGTTGTTTCAGTTAATCTGCTTAAATTTGCCTCACTGCTGTGTCGGAAGAATTTTTGTATGACTATATGTTATCTCATTACCACAGAAGTTACTTTTCAAATGTTCCACCTGTCAGTCAAACCACACATGGAGCTGCATAACTAAAGTCCAAATCTGACTTCCCCATCCTCCCTGAGGAAAAGATCTTTTGTGCATTATCTAGATTTTTGCCCAACTGGATCCTAAAATCGGTCATAATTGTGAGTATTTTAGTTTGGCAACACGCGTTTCCCATTTTTTCATCATCGGTTTTTGGCAGGAATGTGAATTTCTAATTTAGGAAAGACCTCAAGGGTTAGTTTCACTACTGCAAACTGTTGTATGATTATAAGGAACAGATACCAATGGTGGCGGTATGTTTTACCCCATACCTTAGTTCATTTCAGAGGGGAAGGGCTTTTTGATTGGATAATAGTAATTATAGCAAGCCATTCATCAGAGCGCTATTGTGTCCGTGTCGCACCACCTGTGTGTGGTTTTTCTAACCTATCATCAGGCCACACAGAAAGCTCAGCAGAATTGTAACACCTCTCATTAACAAACTCCTGCTCATGTCATTTCATGTTCGTTTATTGAATATTTTGGTTCATTTGATTATGGTTTCAGCCGCCAGCAAGAGTGTACTACTGAGCTCTGTTTTACAGATGCTTTCCTCTGTCCACCCCTGTGTTTATATTCTGTTGATGTTGAGACTCAGTCTTGTTTGCTGCAGAGGCTAAGCATGGAGCTTCAGGTCCAGTCCAATTTTGCTTCGTTTGCACGGTTCATTCCCTCAGCTCCAGACGAGAGGTTTTTGCTGTTTCCTCCCGATTTAGCTCATCAGTAAATAAAAGCTATGCCACGTGGTTGCCATGACGACAGCAAGTTGTGAGCGTCTGTGCCGACTTGTTAATTGCAGCAATCGCCTTTGCTCCTGAAGCTGAGTTTGCTTGTAATGTACCAGCTCACTCTCTTCCTACACACAATCTCTATCACTCTCTACAGGGGGTCTTCCCACATCATATATATACCACTCAAAAGTTTGAGATCAGAAAGATTTTTAATGTTTTTTTAAAAAAAAAGTCTCTCTTGCTGTAGAAGTTGCATTTATTTGATCAAATATACAGAAAAGAACAGTAATATCATGAAATATTACAATTTAAAATAAAGGTTTACTATTTTAATATACTTTAAAACATCATTTATTCCTGTGATGCAAAGCTGAATTTTCAGCATCCTTACTCCAGTCTTCAGTGTCACATGATCCTTCAGAAATCAATCTAATATGCTCATTTATTATCAATATTGTAAACCGTTTTTGCAGCTTAATGTTTTTTGGAACCTGTGATACTTTTTTCAGTATTCTTTGAATAAAAAGTTAAAAAAAAGAAAAAAAAAAAAGAACAGCATTTATTTAAAAAAGAAATCTTTTGTAATAATGTGCACTACCCTTCAAATGTTTGGGGTCGGTAATTTATTTTTTATTTAAAAAAAAATTGTTTTTAGCAAGGATGTGTTAAATCAATAAAAAGTTATGGTAAATACTTATATTTAAAAAAAAAAAAATATATATATATATATATATATATATATATATTTCTATTTTAAATAAATGCTGTTCTTTTAAACTTTTTATTCATCAAAGAATCCTGACAAAAGTATCACAGGTTCCAAAAAAATATTAAGCACAAAAAAATGTTTCCAGCATTAATAAATCAGAATGATTTCTGAAAGATCATGTGAAAAATCAGTTTTGCATCACATGAATAAATTATATTTTACAGTATATTAAAACAGAAAATCGTTATTTAAAATTGTAGTAATATTTCACAATATCACTGTTGTATACACACATACACACACACACACACTTTACTCCAGTCTTCAGTGTCACATGATCTATCAGAAATCATTCCAATATGATGATTTGCTGCTTGGGAAACATTTCTTATTATTATCAGTATTGATATTAACTGTGTTCATATTAACAAATATTTTTGTGGAAAACACAAGTAAGATAGATTTAAAAATCTACATTAACAATTTTATTCACCAAGGAAACTTTCCATTTATCAAAGAATTCTGGAAACAAATGCATCACGGTTTCCACAAAAATATTAAGCAACAAATACTTCCTCAACCTTAATAATAAGGATTATTGTTAATAACTAAGCATCAATAATAATTGATAACTGAACATCAAATCAGCATATTAGAATGATTTTAGAAGGATCATGTGACACTGCTGCCTTCTATATAAATTGTAGACTACATCTTCTGCACAAGAAAATTTTGACTTGGCTTTCACTTAAATATTTCAGTTATTGACCTTCATATTAACCTTGTAATCTATTTCAGTTTGTGTTTTTCCATCAATGATTTTACCTAAATTAGACACTCTTTAGGACTTAAGCCTGGTGTAAACCCAAGCACACTGCTGCCACCCTCAGGTGAGGAATGGCGTTGCTTAGAAAGGAGTTTGGATGAACTGTGTACCCGATTTACATTTTATGTATGATAAATCTTAATCTGTACACAAAGAAAGTTCAAAGTATTGGGGTTAATAATTATATCCCAAAACATACCTTTCTGAATGACCTTCAAAGGAGAAATAGATAACATGTATTTTATGTTCTCATCCTTTTCCATTCAGCAAATTCTAAACAAGCTATAACAGTTTAGAAATATAATCCTGCTTGCTTTTTTGAATTCATTCACAGTGTGATTTCAACAACTTGGCATTTGATCCCAAAATCTCACATTTTCTTGAAACAGGGCTTTATAAGATTTTTGCCCTTAGAAAATGGAGTGTCCGCTTAATCTGAGATTATACAGCTGTCTCTTTTAAAAGATAGGAAGCTATGAGACAGATTGAGCAGCACTGTTATGCCTCAAAGTGAGATTATCCCTTTGGCAAGTCTCTCTCTCTTTTTCACTGTCTTGAGCTATCTTTGGAGTTTCCTTGGCTTCTCAGCGAGATGAAAGCCACAAACTTCTGACATATACTGGATTTCACAGCATTAGAGATGAAGCCCTTTCTCACAATGCCCTCATTTATGTTCAGTCTCAAGTATGTTGAGACATCAGGATGTGCCTCACGCTGCGATAACAATTTAATTGTCTCCTTTTCTAGCACTGTTTCCTGCAGCGTGCGAGCGGTGGTGTAATGTACTATGTACTACAGGCGCTGTAGGACTTGACCGGGGCTACTGGAAATCGGCCACTCTTCAAACTTTCTCTTTGACATTATAGTTCTATTTCCAATAGACCATTTTTCTTGTCAAGGTCAATTATCACTCTTGACCTTCTCTTCTGTCTTAGTGCTTTAAGGGAAACGGTTGGCTTTGGAAAATGAATGAGAGTCATTTCTGAGGCTGACGGCTTGCACAAGCCTGGGGCCATGTTTCTGCTCTGTGCTCAGATGGTGGCGGTAAATTCCCTGTCCCTCGAGAATTTTTATAGGCCATTTTGTACCTTACCCACGGCCTGGAGCACCTGGTTTTGCGTCAGACCCCTCCGCTTACTCCCCCCCTAGTTTCCACATGCAGGCCTTGAGAACTGACCAGGACTTAAAGGAAGAGTTCACCTATAAAATTTACATTTTTGTCATCATTTATTCACCATTAGAACTGGGTAGTAACTGATTGCATGCAATCTGGTGTACGTAATCAGATTCCAAAAATTAAGTCCTTGTAATTAGATTCAGTTACATTTTAAAATACTCGTTATCAGACTACAGTTACTTTTTTTTATTGATTACTTATATTCACACAATAGCGATAAAGCCATAATTTATTTCTCCCTAATTCATTTTCATCTTTAATATTTTCCTTTCTGTTATGCCTACATTATATATTTTCTTTGCATTTTAATATCAATACGGTGCAATATTATCCTATTTAAATCAATGTGATGAACAAGTTAGGTGAAAAGTAATCTAAAAGTAATCAAAAAGTAGTCTGATTATATTACCTAAAATATGTAATGGATTACGTTACTAACTAGAATTTCTGTCATGAAATTTAGAATCAGTAAGTTATAGTATAGTTTATTGTATATTTGATTGATTCAACGGTGGATTCAGTGTAAATTATTTCCCAAAAAAATATATCAATGCATCAGTGCCATGCGGGCTATTGGTTAATGTTAACCAATGTACAAATAGCTATTTAAGCAGTATCTTGTTTATTGTATTGTTTTACTCATCTGTGATATTGTATTCCATGATAGGCCACAATTAGAAGAATAATTATCATGCTAATCCCGCTGTAATTGTTGGCCCGTTGAATGTCGATCACACATGCAGAATGTGAAATCTATATGATGTTGTTTCCATCAGCGCTGTAGCTAATTTGCTGCATTAGCATTCCATCCATGCATCCGATTAGATACGTGTCCGGACGGAGAAGACGCTTCCTTCCAGCGGTTCTGTGGAGTAGAGGGCATCTGCTGACAGCCGCGTCAGGTCTCTGATTGAGCTCGATTTTACTCGAGCTCCCGCACGCACAATGATGCTGCCTGTTGACCTTCAGCTTATCAGCACAGGCCTCACACTTTGATTTCATGCCGCCGACAATCTGCTGTCAGCTCGGCGTTGATGAAATAATACATTTACATTACATTTACATTTACATTTAGTTATTTAGCAGACGCTTTTATCCAAAGCGACTTACAAAAGAGGACAATAGAAGCAATCAAAATCAACAAAAGAGCAACAACATGCAAGCATATGACAAGTGATAAAAAATAAAATATAATAAAATATGTATTTGCGGATGCTGATAAATGATCTGTCACAAAGCCTTGCTATATCTTTTGGGGTTTGTGATATAGCTACTACAATACAAAATCTTAAGTAAAATAATTAATATCCCAATATTAATAATAATTCATTAAATATTCATAACTATTCACATTCAATAATTTACAATTCGGTAATTATTAGTTGTGTAATTTTTATTTAATATTTGTCTTTTTTTAAAGTTTACTTTTCAAATATTAACATTAAAGTAAATTAAGTAAAATTTAATGTCCATGTACATTCAAAGTCTGTAATGCAAGAATGTCAGTCTGAGATACAGTGGGATTTGCTATACATTCAAAGCAGATTTTAAAAATCTGTAACGTAAAGAGTAAAATTAGTTAGTTAATAATGTAGTTGGAGAGGATTTAGATTGAAGAAGGGGATAATTTACTTTTGAGGCAGTTGTACATCTCACCAGCTGCTGTTTAAATTCACATTCAGTATTGGATCTCTTATAAACCGTTTGCTTTTAATTGGTTTATGTTTGGAAACCTCATCTCGTTTCATTCATCTTACCAGCAAACACAAACTTTGGCCTTCATCGTCTGAATAAATTTAGTGTAAAGGTATCTCTGGCCTAGACACAAGGCAGCACTATTGAGCCTAATCTGGCTGAAATCCGTGAAAGGATTTTTCCCCCTCTGTAAAATGAGTGGTGTTATTCATTACCAGAATACAGAGTTGTTTGTGTTCTCCTTCACACATTCCCTGTGGAAAAATTAATGATGCTAAAAAATCAGAGACTGATTAATATACAAGCTTATTTACAATCAGTTGCTATTTGACATGAGACTGGTTTGCTTCATAGACACTTTGTCATCTGTTGCTTTACTTCATTAACTAGCTCACATATTTAAACATTTTCGTTTTAAATGCTTTCTGTTTGTAACTGTGGCTTTCTTATTTTCCTCGATCTCTAGCCCACCAAAGCTACCTGTTGTGGTCTCAGGAGTTGTCACTAAGGTAGGTACACATGCCAGTTGATTACATAACATCTAAATCAAAGGCCAGATTGTCTCTGGTCCAACATTTTAAGTTTTTTATTGGTCTCTACCAGTTAACTTTATATTGGCTTCATCCAGAGCAATTTAGAGCTACCACCACTGTTTGCAAAAGATCTATTCATACCAAAGACTGATAACTGAATGTTTATCAAGCTAAATTCTCCCCATGTACTGTAGGTGACACTGATGTATAAATGCACCAGTTGGTCTGCCGACAGTAGAAAAGAGGAGAAGACGGTCAAACAGCTCTTTGAGAGAAACACAGTGACAGGATACGGATTAAGCAAGTTGTTAGGATTCATTTTATGTCCAAATAAGTTGCCAGTTTTATGTTTTAAAGGGATAGTTCACCCAAAAAGGAGCCCACTGCCTGTATGTACCTTATAGGGGTAAAAAAGGTACAAAATATGTCCTTTTAAGGGTGCTGCTCCATTGACAAGCTCTTCTACCCCAAAAGGTACAATTCTGACCCCTATTTTTTTCTGTATGTATACATTAATGTACACAAATAAAAAGTGTAATATTATACATTTTATTCTATTATGTACATATTTAAATGTCATTCTCATCTTATTGGTCTGTCACTTTTACTTCTAGACATTTTGGACTGCTGTACATATAAAAAATATTAAAGCATGTAAATGTTTTGAATAGCACTATAGGAACACCTTATTCATATTCAAACATTTACCTGCATACAAATATTTGCATCTGGTGTGAATGGTTCTTTAAATAATCAAAAGCAGCACCAAATTCATTTTAAACCTGCTCATATTTAAAATCACCAAAGCTTGGCTTTCTGAAACCCGAGCCCGAGGCTCAGACATAGACAGTTTGCTCTGACAAAAGGCGTTTTAGTCTTGCATCACTTATTGAGATGATATCAATAGTCCTATGCACTGGAGACTCTGTATTTGGTTTGTTGAAGAGCTCGTCCCATAGAGTCCACTCTGCTCATTCCCAGCCCGAGCTGACCTTAATCCGCTCCGCCGCCACAGGATTGGCCGCGTCTCAGGATTTATTGTGTCTTGATGGAGCCTGTGACATAATGCATCCATCTGTGCACACTTACAAGGATGAGCGTGCAGCGTTATGTGGGAGATTTTGCTATATTATTATATACAGTCCTCAATATAAACATATCAGATGTATAAGAGAACATTGTGTTTGATTACGCATGTCACAGTGTGTGACCCTAGATGCACATGGAGCACTTTACTGAGGCAGTGGGCTCCTTTTACTTTGAAGTGATCTAAATAGTGCTCAAGTGGCACAGTTTCTGCAATATTTCCTCTCTAAGTACTCATGTCTGAGGCTCTTTTTGTCCTCTGGCAAGCTGGTAAACAGACAGAAAACAGAAAATGCCACGCTTGTGTTCGGTCTTGGCTCGTTACACTGTCTTGGACTGTCCACCCTGTAATCTACTTCAAAAGCTTCACATATTTGCTCTGAAAGACTCTCTCTCATACAGATTAAAATGATGCTGAAGAATGTCTGCGACTGCTGCTTTCTCGCAATAGGATTTTTATCCTCACTGGGCATCCAGCGGCTGCATGTCAGAGGCTTCTGTGTGCCGCTTTTCTTTTCATGTTAATAGACATGAAACTAAGGCAAAGAGCTCTCAGCATCTCTTAAAAAGTAGTTTAGATTTTTAAAAAGATGGCAACCAGAAAATATATACAGATGTCTTTGTTGTTGCTGATATGAATCGTCATAATTAAGCGATATCACATTCGGGTACTGAATATCATTCTGAGCAACAGCACAGCTGTGAGTGTGAGATTCCTTAGAAATGTAATGTTTTACATTAAATACAAAACATTCACATGTTCGTTCTGAGCAGAAAATAATTTTATGTTGTGGTATTTACAGCTTTCTATTCAAAAGGTAACCATGTAGAACTAAATAAAAGGAAAGTTGATGTCTTTTTCAAATGAGAACACACTGTTATTTATATTTTTCAAACTTTTGAAGCGAAATATTAATGTTGTTAAGCATTTACAAAATAATGATTTTTTTTTCTGAAAACATGAACAAAAATTCCTTTTAATTGTTAAAATTACATTCAATTTAATTTAGCTAATTTTCACTTGTTTCTTTAGTTTAAGATTTAAGTTTTTAATCCCTGTCTATCATTTTTAGTAATTTTGTGCTATTTTTTGTTAATTTTTTTTAAAAAAATTTATTACTATAAGAACTTTTTGTTTCAGTTTTTGACTAGTTCTGTTTACGTTTGTATTCATTACCATTTAGTAATTTTAGTGCTTCAGCTTATTACAGTTAGTTGCCAAAACAATATTTCTAATTTTCTTTAAATTCTCACAATGCTTTTGAGAAAAGCAGCCCTGGTTAACAACGAGCACTCTTGGAACAGATTAGAGAACCACGACTGAGTTTTGTACATTTATTGATGTGATTTACTGCACACAAGGCATTTTCCATGTCACATCATATACACATATTGTAATTAGCTGTGTTGTTGTTATTGGTTGTCCTTCTCAGGGGGATAAAGACTTCACCCCTGCTGCTGCCCAGGTGGCCCATCAGAAACCTGTGCCTGCAGTACAGAAGCTGCCCCCGGCCCACCACATCAACCAGCACATCCACCAACCCCGGAAGTGAGCCTTACACAACTCTAGACCACCCTGGCCCCCGGCACAGGGCCAGGACCACACCACCCCAAACACCTGCTCAGGTTGCCAGGGATCTCTTGCCGTCAAGCATTCCATACGCCCCCCTCCCCCTTCCGTCTGTGCCTGCAAGTGTCCTGTTTCCACCAGTATCATGACACACGTTCCTCTTCCTGTTTTGTTTTTTTAACTGTAGATCACTGCAACACTAAAATTGAAAGCTCCAGTGCAAATCACTGATCAGAAACATGTTAATTATGTGCATTCACTTCATGAGAGGATGCATGGAGCTGTTTTATTTTGTTTTAATTTTGTCTTACATGAATAGTTCCAGAGATGTAAATTGTATAAATCTTTTTTTTTTTTTTTTTTTTTTTTTAAGTCGGTGAATGTTGTATATTAGGCATTAGGTACTAGGTGTGGCTATCTGAATAAAGAGTTAATATAAAACCACACATGCCTTTTTGCTCCTGAAAACACATTCATAAGATAGAATTGTATTGCCTGATGGAAATATCAGTGCTTTCACAAACAAGTAGTAACATGTAAGGCTGAAATGATTTACAGAACTGCAATAGGGAGTATGTGTGCTTTGGGTTGAATTAATTTCAAACATTTTTGGAGAATAAATTTGACAGACAAAATAATCAGTTATTGAAAGATTGCAAATGAAAATGAAAAAAATATAGAGGGGTAAATACTATAGCCATCAGTGTGGATTTGTATATACATATACAGACACATTAAATATAATTTACTTTCTGTTATTTTAAATTTTACATATACATTTTTATTATATTGAATTAATTGCAGACATTTATACAGATTAAAAAAGAATTTCAATGTTTGCTTAAAAAAAATCATGCTAGAATTAGCATGTGTGTGTAAGAGTAAGAGTCCAAGATAATAGAAAAAGTAACACAAGGTTAAAATTATCTTCAAAACAATGTTTTATGCCATTTTGAGCTGTTCGTGACAGCAGTCTGAGCTGAATTGTACTAATTTGTGGAGAGTAAAAAGTAGAGGAATTTCAGTATTTGCACTGAATGCATGCACTGAAAGTAAAAAAAAAAAAAAAAAATTAAACAATTGCCATGTCTTTTTTGTCCTATTAAATATTTTTATGAGGTTAGTAAGTATATGCACACAGCTCAGCATGAAAAGTTCATGTGTAATCCCATGGCCTACTTTTCATGGTCTATGAACTAGTAGAGAGTGGCAAAGCCCGTCAGCTTCCTGTTCTCCTCCGCCTCAGCCCATGCGGCGCTGAGCCACCAAACCTAATGCCACTCAGGATTTGCCCCGTTCTCTTCCTCTGTTTCATTATCGCATGTTCTCCAGCTCTCCTCCTATCCCGCTCCGTTCACTGTGCTCCGTTCAGGTGTCGATAAGAGCCAGCAGCTGCCGTAAACTTCAGGTTGTTCCCACAGCATGTTCTGGGCCCAAAGCAGCAAGACTTATGCATGCGTGCCATTAGCAGACCAGCTGGCCAAACCTGCTGTTCCCACTCGGACCAGGTGAAACTCAAAAGCATGAGTGGCAGCTAAACCCTTATGAAATGTCATGTTTCAGGTCAAGGTTGTACTTTTCCACAGCATGGTATCTGGAAATCGAGCACTGGCTTTGAAGCCAGTTCAGAGTGACCCAAACCCTGGGGTCTATCTGACATTCAGGCCTTCTCAAGTGTATTTGTTTTTGATAGGCTATCAGCGCTAGCGCAGATCCCACGTCAGTGCTTTTGTTCTCCAGCAGAGGGCGCTTCATTGTTCTTCATACAGTGTTGTCCTGAGGCAAGTGCTGACCTTGCAAGACCGATAAGTCCCTCAGCGTCTGTCAGCTCGTGCCGGTGGCCTCAATAGCTTAATGAGGTGTGTGCTTCACCTTTACTCCTGCTCAAAGTTCAACAAATGAAGTCACACTTTGGATTTATAAAGTAGTTTTTATTCCAAAGTTACAATGAGATTCTTCTTCTAAGCATTGCTGGTCATTACTTTTGGTTTACAACATAAAGTAGTGTAAACACAGTGTTATTTTAAGATAACAGGGTGACCTGACATTAGGTCTGCACTGGTCTTTGCATCTTTATGAATTTAGCTGTGTGGAGTGTGGAGTCTGAGTGTTGGACACCGAGGCACAGTGGTGCTGTTTGAGATGATGTGACAGTCAGTGAGAAGATATTTCAAACAAATAACCCTACACATTCTTTAATTGAACATTTGTATTTTTCTGCATGCAGAAGCATTCATACCTGAGATTTGTTGTGATATGTTTGAATTTGGATTAACTGTTTCCAGCTCTGTAAGAAATTATAAGGGAGAGCAGGGTAAGCTGTGCCACTTTTTACTTAAGCTGCCTCCTATGAGAAGGAATGAAAAAAAAATATGCTTAATATTTCAGGATGCCTCTTATGTGTTTATAAAAGGGCCCATGTTAGGGGTAAGCTGTCATATCAAGGTTAAATCGAATCACTGGGAAATAATTTACATATTAAATTAAAATAACAAATGAGGGAGGAAAATATTTACTATACAGTGCAGTACCTTTGTAAAGTCTTACTTTGCTGCACATTATTTGCATTTTCATATACCAAGATATCCAGGATAAGGTTAAATATTAAGAATATTTAATAATAATTAATTTTCAGCGCTTATATTATTAATAACAGTATTTTGAAGGCAAAGTTCAGTTTCACTATTGGGAGAGCCTTGCCACAAAGCTATTGTTTTTGGAAAATGGTTTAATAGTTCATGGCTAATCTTTAGCTAAATATATATATTTTTTTTTTACACAAATAATTCGCCAATATACAAGACTTACAAAGTTTTTTTTAATGTTTTTAAAGAATTATCTTATGCTCAAGAAATACTGTGAAATAAATAAATATATATACAGTACAGGTCAAAAGTTTGGAAACATTACTATTTGTAATGTTTTTGAAAGAAGTCTCTTCTGCTCATCAAGCCTGCATTTATTTGATCAAAAATACAGAAGAAAAACAGTAATCTTGCAAAATGTTATTACAATATAACATAATGGTTTCTGTTTTAATATACTTTAAAATATAATTTATTTCTGTGATTCAAAGCTGAATTTCCATCGGCCATTACTCCAGTCTAAAGTGTCACATGATCCTTCAGAAATCATTCTAATATGCTGATTTATTATCAGTGCTGGAAACTGTTGAGCTGCTTAATATTTTTTTGGAACCTGTGATATTTTTTTCAGGATTCTTTGATGAATAAAAAGTTAAAAGAAGGGCATTTATTTAAAACAGAAATCTTTTCTACCAATATACACTACTGTTCAAAAGGTTGGGGTCAGTAAATTTTTATTCTTTCTTTTATTGAAAGAAATTAAAACTTTTATTCAGCAAAGATGTGTTAAATTGATAAGAAGTGATAGCAAAGATTTATATTGTTAGAAAAGATTTCTATTTTGAATAAATGCTGTTCTTTTTAACTTTTTATTCATCAAGAATCCTGAAAAAGTATTGCGGTTTCCAAAAAATATTTGGCAGCACAACTGTTTCCAACATTGATAATTCTAATAATAAATCAGCATATTAGAATGATTTCTGAAGGATCATGTGACACTTTAGACTGGAGTAATGGCTGATGGAAATTCAGCTTTGAATCACAGAAATAAATTATATTTTAAAGTATATTAAAACAGAAACCATTATGTTATATTGTAATAACATTTTGCAAGATTACTGTTTTTCTTCTGTATTTTTGATCAAATAAATGCAGGCTTGATGAGCAGAAGAGACTTCTTTCAAAAACATTACAAATAGTAATGTTTCCAAACTTTTGACCTGTACTGTATATATATATATATATATATATATATATATAATTTAATGAATAAAAAGTTCAAAAGAACTGCATTTATTGTAAACAGAAATCTTTTGTAACATTACAAAATTCTTCAGTCACTTTTGATTAATTTATTGTGTCCTTGCTACATAAAAGTATTAATATTTTTAAAACAAATCTCACTCACCCTAAACTTTGAACAGTAGTGTGCATGATATATATTTTTAAACCTGTATACATTTGTGTTGGCTTTCATGTAGAACTATGTACTTTGACATGCAAAGAAATGTTTAGCCTTTTTTAAATGCACCTCTCCATCACAGGCAGGTTTGTATGTAGGGCCCTTGATACATAAAATCCAATCATTTAGTGTGCAAGACACATCTTACCCCACTCTCCCCATATAGTTGCAAATACCATTTGGTAAAAGACAATACATGTTTTTTTTCTTGAACAGTTATAGGTTCAGAATAAAGACATTAAAGTAATGAACTTAGAGTGCTTTAGTAGTATAAATAATCATTAAAATACATGTACAGAAAAAAAATCAAATAAGATCCATGATATCTCTTTTTCCGTCTTTCATTACTTGCTGGTGATTGTCTGTAGCATTTGTCTCTGAAATGTGTGCAAATACAGGCAGATCTGCTGCCGAAATCCCATCAACATCTACAATGTTTCGAAAAATAGTTTAAAAATGAGGTATTGACAAAGTATGTCCGTTAAATACATTCACAATGCTACTGTTAAATCTGAAACAATGCTAGCATTTGGACAACTCTAAAAATCAAAGAACCCTATTTTAAGAATGTAAACATAAAGTAGCATCTGGTTTTAGTAGTGTACCCACATTAGCTGATCTGTTAGCTATTTTCCTGATGCTCAAAACACATGAAAAGAGATTAAAGGAGATGCTCACTTTAAATCCTTCACTTTACCCCATTTTAAAGAAGATAAAGGAGTTTAGAAGCATTTAACATTATAAAAAGAAATAACAATAAATAGTCAAATAAATTCGAATCCAACATCAAAATTGCATTTCAAGTATTAAATGGTGAGCAGTATGTTTGCCCACACTTATTTCCTTTTGCCCGTAGTGAGTTGACTCTTCGCTATGGCCTCCAGTCTTTTCCTTTCTGCCTCCTCTGCTTTCTTTCGCTCCTCTTTCAGTTCTTTATACCTCCACTTTGGGATCTGGAGGAACTGGTCGTCTATACAGCTGCTTTTCCGCCGCACTTTCTCTGGCATGTAGGTTGGCGAAGGTGCCTTGGTAATCCTCAGCTTGGGCACCACCATACCCGGCCTAACACTGCTCCTCCTCAGCAGGTGTAAGGGGAGCAGACTGGCCCTGCGGATGGCTGGAGAGGAAGAGGAGGAGCCGTCTGATTGGGCCTGGGGTTGCAGACTCGCACGGCGATCTTTCGATTTGGGCACCAGCAGGACGCGGGAGTTCTGGAAGAGACGTTTGTAGTTATCGAGGCGTTCGGGTCCCAGACTTTTCAGCTGCTCGATGCGTTGTTTTTTTAGTATCTCCTGAACAGAGTACCGGCGTTTTCCCACACAGGGCGGGCTGCCGGGACTCACCGTTCGACATGCCGTTGCGACGAACGGGCTCCCCAGCGATGTTGTCATGCGCACCATGTGATCCAGAACCCCGTCTTCTGAAGCCTCGGTGACGTTACTGATGTCAAAGAAGTCACGTAGTGTCTCTGATATTTTCTGAATGCAGCCTTTGGGCGCCTGAGCTTTGGCCACCAGCGCGGGCAGAAGGGGCCACTCAGACCGATAGGTGTCACAGAACTGATCCGCACAGGGCTGCTGCATCAGCCGCGTCATGGCGAACACTGTGTCATAGCGGCTTGTGAAGATGGCCCACTCTCGCGCAGTGAACTTCCTCCCGTTGTCCCTGGCATTTATGTCAGCTCCTGATCAAGAAAGCAAATGTGATTGTGTAATTGAAGTTAGAATTACGGTAATAAATCTGACTTGTAAAAAGCATAATACATCTCTGCTCTGACTTATCACCTGACCACTGTAGCGTCATGCAGAAACATTCAAAATAGTGGTAAGTTTAGCAGTAAAATGTAGTTAAGCAGTTCTTTTGTAATAATTCTGTTTAATAATTCCTTTAACTGAGTTACAACTGAGTTGAGTAACAAAAGAATTAAGTTTTGTAGAATCATTATGTAGCTCTTGCCTTACAACAACAAACACAGCAAAAAATTGGTACATATTGTTCACTACATTCTTGCACTACGTCTTCTTTAGCCATACGGCATTTAAGTTGTTATTCACAGATTTTCGGGGGATAAATAATAATTATAATAATATATATATATATTTTTTTATAAATATTAGTTGTATGAAAAATGTTATACATACCATGGAGCTTCACGTGTTAGAATATAAAATAATTTTAGAAAAAAAGAAAGCATAGCAAGAATATAATATTAATAATAATAATAATAATAATAAAGAAACATAACCGTAAGAAGCATCAAAATTATTTAATGATCATAAATAATTTTAAAATAATTATTTGGGTGACAAATTTTATATATAAAATGTATCTTTACAGGTCAGAATATAAAATTTACTTTAGAAAAAAATAAAATGTCAAAAAAATATGAATAATAATATTTTTTGTAGTAAGTATTATTGCTATGGCACACATCATGCATAAAATGCAGCTTCACAGGTCTGAATACAAAATCACTTTAGAAAAAAGTATAGCAAAAAAATAAAATATTTTTAAAAAATGATTAATAATAATAATAATTAGTATTATTACTAATTAAAAATATTATTATAATATTAAAAAGTGTTATTATTCGAATGGCACACATACATAAACTGCAGCTTCAAAGGTCAGAATTTAAATAATTTTAGAAAAAATAAAGTATAGCAAAAAATGAAAGAATAAAATATGAAAAAATGAAACAAAGCCAAGATAAAAGCAAAAAAAAGACAATGAAAGAAATTCTGTTCCTCACACATTTGTGTGACTATTGTGTGGCTCCAAAAGATTTGTATGAACTTCCGTTGTATGGCAAGAGCTGCATTTTTTTCCACAGAAAAAAATAACAGCATGAATAAACAGTGAATAAATAATGACCACTTTTTTAATTTTGGGTTAACTATCCCTTTAAAATCAGTTAATAAATCTGTGCTATGATTATGTATACATTGTATCCTTATCTTGTAGCTAAACAGCTGCTTTATATTGTAGTGTTTCCTGGCATGTCTGTCAGTCTATCACACAGTGATCTGAGGCTCGAGTACCTGCCAGCATCAGGGCTCTGACACATTCCACTCGACCCTGTATAGCAGCTTTCATCAGAGCGGTGAAACCGTGGCAGTTCCTCTTCTCGATGTCAAGCCCGGGAAAGTAGTTGAGTAGGTAGTTAGTGATTGTGATGTGACCTGCAATTGTTCAGGTGAATTATGGAAATGCAGTCAGCTGTTGAATATGTAACAACATTTCTAGGGCACTCAACGGTTCATTTCTAGTAGTATTTGGAAGTTTTCACACTCATCCATTTACTTTGAATATTGAAACACTAGTTACTTAAACTTTACGGTAATCTAAATGTAAATGTGTGCAGGTAGTGATTTGGATTGAGGCTGTCTGATCGCTCTTACCCGCCTGAGCAGCAGTGGTGAGGGCTGTATTGCCTTCATTGTCCTGCCAGTTCACATCCAGGTGAGGACACTGGGAGAGCGCAACCACCACATCCACGTATCCTTGGTAGCATGCCACTATTAGTCCAGTCTGCAAAGTCAACACACACACAAGGCATTACTCTCAAGAAGTTTCCACCCTGGCCAGGAAAATTTAGTGGAACTTGCAGTTGGTAAATTTGAGGAAAATGGCTGGGTATTGATACAGATTTCACCATTCAATTTCCATTTGGATTTGGAAATATATATGGTACAGTGCGCTGTAAACTATACAAGGAACTCTGTCAGTATATTTCTATAATATTACATGTAAAGTAAAAATATAATGAATATGTAATACGGTGTATATATTTAACAAAACGATCCTCTCTAGAGTTAATTTTAATGGCTTTCGTAAACGTTAAACGTTACGTTACTTGACACATTGTTTACAAGCGTTTTACCAAGGTCTATCCAGTTAAAATGCTGATTTAGCGATTGCAAAAGATTATATATTTCTGAAAGTTCTTCTGTTCTTTCAACAAGTTGCCACTTGAATGGATTGACTGAATTTTACGATAAAACTGAGCTATGTAGACAGCGAATCGATTCAAGATTCATATGTTTTCGATTCAATTCGAGAACGATTTTTGCAAATTCATAACAATTTGATTCAGTTCACAATTATAGTTTTTCGATTTTGCTTAATGATTTGATTCTCTTTAGGTGTGTTCATAGGATTAAACAGTGTTTACCAAGAAAACTTTTTGGCTTGTGCATCAATGAAACAGTATGATGGTATCTGCCGAGCTGGGCGAGTGTGAATTATGAATTCTAATCTGGCTTGATGTAGGCAGATACAAACCTGAAAATGTGCAGAACTGCAAGTATTTCACAGTGTTATTGGCTGATTTTGGGGGGTTTTCTGTAGGCGTCTGGCATGCCTGTTTCTCTCTTCACAGTCAGTCTGGCCTGTTTAAGTGTGAACAGTAAGAGTGTGGAACGGAGTGTCAGCAGCGTCTCATCACACTGACACACAGCTGGAGGCTGCGGACTAAAAATAAACCCCGGACAAGCTAATTTTACACGGCTACGACAATAAGAGAGAGATGCTTCCAGTTGCTGCACATCAGATGACAGTGAAAGTGTGTGATTAAAGGTGACATATGTAATTTTATTGATGTTTAATATACAGAGACATTAGTGAGCCATTAGTAGGTCAGTTTCCAACTGTAAGCACTGTGGCCATGTGACACTGTGAAAACATTATCATATGACCTCTGATTTGTATGTATTTTGTATATTATTGCACTTTTCTGATGCTTTTCTGGAGTTTGAATGATGGTCACTGTTAACTGTTGTTGTGTCGTAAAAGAGAAGTGTGAAATGTTCTTTTGTGTTCAGTGCGAAACAAATCAGCATACAAGCATACAAGCTACGCAATATCGCGTTCATTATCGAAGGCGATTCATCTGCGATAATGAAAGCGATGTTGCGTAGCTTCTCAGTGATCTACGGCTCCGTGTATTAAATGCCGCTTCATTTGAAAACAGGTGATGGAGATTTACCGCTAATCACTGAACCGGCTTTACTGACGAGATGCGCATGCATATCGCATGAGATATATCGCCCAGCCCTAATACAAATGTGAAACAACACCAGGGTGAGTAAATTACATTATTTTTGTTTTTGGGTGAACTGTTTTGCAGTTTTGCTTTTCATAAAGTATTTTGTATAAATACAGTTGCACTGTAAATTCATTTATAGGTAAATTTATTATTAAAATTTAATTTAGGGTGCAACCCGTTTCTGTTAGTCTGCATCTTTATATCAAATATACTGAGCTTGGTTTAAATACAAATGTAGACATGTGTTGGGGTAATCTGTGGCCTGGTTGATTCTTAAAATAGAAAGGATTAGCCTTGTGAGCCACTGAATGAAAGAGGAGTTACAGGATTTGTCCTCTAGTTCAGCTTTGACAATGAAGACAAAATACAGCATCCTTCTAAAAAAAAGAACAGAACTGCTTGCTTTGCATATCATATTTGTGGGTGTGAAATGCAAAGTTTAACCTTAATGCTGTATGATATTATGCACTAATACTAAAAATAAGTAGTATTATGTTTACTTTGAACATTAGATTACTTATTGTGCTTCACTAGAAGTTTTAGGCATTTTTAGGATGAATAGCAATATATGACAGACTGGTAAAACAAGCTGGCCTCAAAAAAGTGTGACAGGAGCAAGCTGGCCTGGATTTGATAATATCGTGTCAGTCTGGCTGTGAAGTATTGGAGTCCCAGAAAACAGGTCAGTGGGTAACATCCATCCACAGATGTTCCGTCAATGACTTGATATTACATCAACACCAGGCTCAAAGTGATCCTGACGCATTCATCAGCTGGAAAGCCCTACCTGCACAGCAGTGTGTAAATGAAATGCCTCGAATCTGCCAGAGAGTTGTCAGTTAAGCTGGCTGAATTTACTTCCCCACTAGGCCCAGTGTTGTAGTTTAACACTATTAAGCTTTAATGAAATCAGCCCAGATTCTTGATACCAACAAATGCAAGAATACAGATTTGCAAGAACACGTATACTGAACTCCGATAGCAATGGTAAACAGGATGTTAGGGGTCATGAGTATGGATGTAAGTAATGGAAAATACAGATGGGCTTGAAAATGCAGATGTTATGTATCCTGTAATGATATTAACAGTTCACTCTGCTTCTGTGTTTGCAGCATTCCAATATGTGAGCTGAGAAGAAATTTCTGCATGGTGTAATGCTGTAAATAAGATCATTAGTCAGTTTTTAGTAGTTGCCTTTATGTGAATTTTCTTATGACAACAAAAATACAGTAATGTTCTGAGATATTATTACAATTTAAAATAACTGTTTTCTAAAATATATGTATTCCTTTGATGGTAAATATGAATTTTCAGCAATGTCACATGATCCTGAAGAAATTATTCTAATATGCTGATATGGTGCCCAAATAATTATTGGGGTTCAGTTAATAATAATGGTTATTATTATTATTATTATTATTGATGTGGACAACATATTTTTTGCTACATGAACAACAAAACATTTTTTGTGATTCTTTGATGAATAGAAAGTTCAACGAACAGCATTTATTTGAAATTGCAATATTTTGTAACATTATATAAATGTCCTTACTGTC
The DNA here is from genome assembly GCA_021397915.2 of Tor tambroides. Taxonomy (NCBI): domain Eukaryota; kingdom Metazoa; phylum Chordata; class Actinopteri; order Cypriniformes; family Cyprinidae; genus Tor; species Tor tambroides. The sequence goes on from JAFVLL020000414.1 coordinate 66,951, forward strand.
ACTTTTGATCAACTGTATCCTTGCTAATGTATTAATTTCTTTAAGAAAAAAAAACTTTCTAACCTCAAACTCCTGAATGGTGTATCACAGTTTCCACAAAATATTAATGATTTTAACATTGGTCATAATAAGAAATATTGTAGCACCAAATCAGCATATTAGAATGATTTCTGAAGGAGTAATGGCTGCTAAAAATTCAGCTTTGCATCACAGGAATAAATTACATTTTTAAATATATGCAAAAGGAGGCAGTTATTTAAAATTGTAATAACATGTAAAAAATATTTTGGTTGTTACTGTGTTACTGTATTGTATTTTTATTTTTTTTTGTCAAGTCATTCGGCCCAGGAAGAGATGTAATGCTCACTGACTAATGACCTTATTTACAGCATTACACCATACACTGTCTCAAATGAACAGAGCACATGCTGGAACTATTATCCTGTGCCTGTTGCTCTGAACTGTCCTGTAGAAGAGTGATGAGAGATGAGCCTGTGTGAAGAGAAGCTCTTGAGGTTCCTCAGAGGAATTCCTCAGTCTCATCCAACTACAGCTGTCTGTAAGGCTACCAGGAATGGATAGCCATGCCATCATATCAGCTTCTCTTTATAGAGTGTATTGATTTTACGTTTTTAAACACATTCTCTTGAATCTAAGCTTTTAAGTTGTAATGTGATACATTCTGAACTGTTGAGGCCTCAAGCTCTGGGAGGTGATGTCATTTGGGGACTCATTTTTGTGAGGAATGACCAGGTTTGTGCTAGAAAGAGAAAAGGCAAGAGGCTCCATTATTAAACCCTCAAGGCCTGCAAATTATTTGTGCATTACTCGCGCACACTTTGCACAATGTGTTTTGCATTTGGCTTTTATATAATGTAATTATCCCACAACACATGCCTTAGAGGTCACAGCAGACTGCCAGAATCAACCCTGAAACTTCACATGTTTGATGTTCATGTAAAATCGATTGTCTAACTAATTTTGTTAGTGGAACATTATAACTCTACCACATTCACACCACAATATAAATTTAAAGGCTAGATCACACTGCCCCAACAAGAAGTGTTGGGTTTTGTTAGACATTTGTTGGACTATCACAATTAAACTAGGTTAGATTGAAGTACTTTGAGGATCTTGCGCATTATAAAAGTGTTTATTCAAGGTTTGGCATGTGGACAGCCTTTGCATTCTTTAATTATAACCACAAACGTATACATAATTAATTAAGCTCCCAGCGTCTTGTTCTTTACGAAAGTCTATTAAAAACTCCATAAACCTACAAATAATAATAACAAACTATTTAAATCTGTTCTGTTTTGTATGTGTGTTAATAAAACTCACACAATTCGTAACATTTCCAGTAGGCCTAGTTTTATTTGTAACATTTCTTCTATTTGGCTATTAAAGTTGTTTTCTTTTCTCATTTGACGCCAAATGCTTTAACTATTAGCTCACTCATCGGTTCTCAACTCATTACAAGTCGATTTGGACATATTCGAGCAAGACGGTTCTCAGTTAAGTGAGTTGTTAAAGAAGTAGTTCACCCAAAAAATGAAAATTTCCTGTTAATTTATCCATCCTTAGGCCATTCAAAATGTGACTGTTTCTTCAGTGGAACAATAAAGTAGTTTTTTAGCTGAAATCTGATACTTGGTGATTCATAAAGTGAAACTCAATGGCTGCCATCACTTTGAGACTCAAAAAAGCATATCATGCAACACAAAATTTATACCCGTGGCTCCTGGCGATATATTGAGGTCTATCTGACAATACATTGTTTATGCATTATTACCTGTAATTCATAGCCTCAGTCAAATGGTCCAGAGTGATGTCCAGTTCGCGAGCAAATGATTCTTTTGAACAGGATATTTTTTAGTGAACTATGAATCAGCTCACCAAATCAGACTAAACCTTCTGAAACAGTTTGCAGCTCGAGCAGCACAGGTCTACAAGTTACTCATTTAAAAGTCACTTTTGGACATGACCGGCAGTCGCTCCGAAGATTATACCAGTGTATATGATCCTATGATGCTGGTTTTTGCCAACTCATTCAGTGCTCCAGTTCCTCCAACCATACACTGAAGTTGAACTTGCACAGACCAATCGTTTTGCTTCATAAGACCTCAATAAAGCGCCAGTAGCCATGGGCATTAATTTTGTGTTGCCTAATATGCTTTTTGACTCTCAGAGTGCCGGTAGCCATTGACTTAAGTTAGGCTACATTTTATAAATCACCAAGGACAATGGTTTCAGCTAAAAATCTTTTCTTCAGGTTACTGTTCTACTGAAGATGTCCTGAAGTTGAGTAAATTAACATCATTTTTTTGTTTTTGGGTGAATTAGCCTATCTCTTTTACCTGGATTATTGAAATCTGAAAAGATCTTTCTCTGACTGCCTCGCACACCCATGATTCAATTCAATTAAATTCGTAAATGAATCGTTCAGACCAGTTTTCTTCAATTGTTTAAATGAAAAGATCCGACTCAAGAAAACGATTCGTTACATCATTGTTACACACTTCTCCTAGGATGCGACAGAATGTGTACTGTAATGTAAAGTGCGATAAAACTTAATTATTCATTTAATTTGTGTCTGATATACTTACTCTATTGTTTTTGTCCGTCTCCTGGACATCCACCTCCGTGACACCTTGTCTAATCATGAGTTTCACTATAAGCGCGTTGTTGTTGCAACACGCCTGAAAAAAGGACAGCGGTGCGGGACTCTCCGGGGAAGGGGTTCTCTCCGAGTCAGCGAAGTCATCGTCCGGTGGATAAAAGGAGTCATCTGAGGCGATGCTCCTGGTATCCGGCAGGTCTGAGAAGTCATCCAGCTCCTCGAAGTCCTCATCCAACTCGACCGAGCCGAGGTATTCATCGTAATCGTTGTCGGCCGAGCGATCAGGTGATTCCTCCACGATAGTGGGACAGATCTGGGCGCTTTTAGCATGTTTAAGTGGTTTAACTTTTCCTGGAGATGATCCTCCGCCATCCCTGCTGTCCGTTATCAGAACCATTTAACCCCAATAGGATAAAATCCTCAAGTCATGCGGATCAAACACCTCCTGGTCTCCTTCGGCTGCATTTAGGTACGTTAAAGTCATAGATACCAAACGAGCAAAAATAAGCGTTTAATCTCCAAACTGAGGTTCAAATCTTCTTTTAAGTATCCGCGACTTCATTTTCCCCCACTCATATAGAAAGCAAGTGCAATTGGTGTCCATGTAATAAAGCCTTACCGTAGTTTTATCAGCTCATTTGAATAATTTCTGCTTCTATAACGCCACTGTCAGTGTAGTAGTGTTCCCCAGCAGCACTCGGCGACGAGCAGAAACGCACGTGGAAACAGAAAACTCCCGAAGATAAGTATTTTTAGTTTCATGTAGTGTGAAACAATCTTCAGAATGTCGCAGTTTGTTCCCTGAGAAACTTCAGATATTGTGATGTTCCAAACAAACAGCACTGAGTGAGGGTGGAAGCGCTGGACATTCCCCGCGGAAGATAACAGAGAAAAAGACGAGTGCGCTACAAAACTCTGCCTCACTAATCCGATTAGATGCCCTCCTCTCTCTCTCTCTCTCTCTCTCACACACACACACACACACACACAAACAAACAAACTACTTTTTCTTCCTCCCTCACTCTATATATTTTTGCATATATGGGTCAATGACAGTTTTTCTTCTCCCCTAAACTATTAGGCTAGTTATTGAAAATTACACTATAGGCTAATAGGCCTAATAACATTTAAAATGACATAAAACACTTTTCTCTAATGAAAAGTGAATTTCTTTTATTATTTTGATATTTTTGTAGGTCAAAATGGTCAAAGTGATGTTACTGTCATTTATTATAACATTTAAAAGAATGACAGCGAAAGAAAAAAGTTGGGATTTCATATAATATGTTGAATTTATATATTAAATATATAAATATCCTCTTAAATTAATTTCTTTAATCAATTTTTATATCATGTGAACACAAAGTTACTGAAACTTGTTATTTCTGGAAAGTACAAAGTTTTGTTTACCATCATCTTGGGTTTTTTTCTCAGCTCAGTGACTCTGTGTTGGGGATGTCCCTTTGTGACAGAACCAGAGTAATTAATCAACTTTCTGTCACTTGTGGTTCCTTTTTAGACTTCACATATAACAAAACCTTGGATGGTTTCTATCATCTCAGCTTTCTTCGCTACAGTCCTTTTCAAATGATGTCATTCACATTTCAATTCTGAAAGCAAGCACAGCACTTTCAAATTCAGACTGGCACCTAATTTAGGGCAGTTACACCACACACACACACACATACGCCTCCAAGTCACACATTACAGCTAATGTGTGTGCTCTATTACAAGCTCAAACTTTTTCCACAATCCTAACACTCCCATTTCCTTGGAGTTCTCAGATAAGTGCCATAATTGCTATGACTAATTAGTGAGTCGTTTAGCCCCGAACAGCTGGGAGCTTGGGCTCCATCCCCTTCACTTGCAGCTGTGATCTTATCAGTCAAACATACGTACAGCGCAGCAGTCCACCCTGCTTTGTATGCTTGCGTTCGACCGTTACACATCTGTTATAGAGGAAGTACTGTTGGTTTTAAAAACAAGTAAACTGTGCTGCCAAAAATGAGTCATTATCTAACTGCCAGAGCACGACTATCATTTTACGGCCAGTGACACAATGGTGTTTCTGCAGAACTTCACTCTCTATTGTATCCTGTATAATCCACTATATCTGCACATCTACTGTACTGCACAGTAGCCCTGCAATATTAATTATAATATTTAGAATATTAATCAATTTTAGAATTGGCAGCATTCGTGGCATACTACTGATTATTACAAAAAATGAATTTTCACTTGTCCATCTTTTACATAAATAAATAAATAAAAATGGGTTACAGTGAGGTACTTACAATGGAAGTGTGAGGCCAATCCATAAACAAAATATTCACTGTTTCAGTATTATAGCCACAAGATATGAACAATATGAGTGTTAACATGATTTTATGGCGAAAATCACTCACTAACTTTTTCTGTAAAGTTTTATCAACTTTACAACTTTGTACAACACCACCCCCAAAATGGTTGTAAAAAAGGGCTTTATAGCCCACATAAAAACACAATTCAACAGAAGATTGTAGGTGTTTTTATAAATTATAAATTAGTTCTACATTTAAATCCTCCAAAACGGTCCATATTCAGTTCAATTTGAAATGCATACTGCTTTTTTCCTCAGGTTTGTGAGAATCAGCCTCATTAGTGAATTTTTAGTGAGAGATCGAAAAGGAAAACGACTGTCATCTCTCTTAGAAATGATAGATGCCATGCTGCTCCTTGGCTACTTTGGCTTAGACAATTACATTAGCTCAGCACTCTGGCCTGCTTAGGTTAATAAATCCTCAGGAGCTGATCAAGAAGGGAGAACTTCATGCTGAGTAAAGTTCATCTGGTATCTTCTGTAAATCATCCAAAAACACCTGAATAGATCCTTGACCAGCAAGCTTGATGTTACCCGTCCTGGTCTGTATCAAACAATGATTTTTGAGTCCGCTTCCAATTTAAAACAGTTTAGATTATGCTTGCTGAAAATAGTTTTTCGAAAAGAAGTGAACAACATCTCACTGTTGAGACTGTGTCATCATTCAGAAAGCCCTGTTAATCTAAAATTAGCTTGATTACTGATGGGTTAATCAGCTCATTTCAGAGAAAATGTTGAGAATAGCCTTCATTAACAAGTCTGTAAAGGTTGAGTAGCTCCTTTTGGTTCCAAATTAGTACACAGCCTCTTTCCATCCTCAAAAAGGCAATTAATCAAGCTACTGTTGCCTGTTGCTGTGCCACTGCTTCTCTGAAACACAAGACAAATGTGCAGTGCAATGCAAGGACAAAAATGTGATCTAGTTCATGTCATTGTTTCCGATATAAAAAGATTTTGTGTGAGTGTTTGAAGTACATACAGAATACAGTTTCTTTCAAACAGAAAACCACAATGGGAAGTGAGGTAATGGGGTTTATCTGTAATCACAATCAAAACTGAAAGTTCATTATGCTCACATAAGCACCTAATATTCCATAAGCCTTGTTTTGTCTTTCACTTTCGCAACATTATTCCAGGCAACCTAGATTTGAGATTCAAGGATTTATTTAGGTTAAATAATCAAATCACATCACAATATAAGGATAAAGAGGGCAAACACAAGACAAACAAGCATCAATAGTTTTCAAGCATGTTGAGATATCACCACCTGAGGACCATTTGTACTGGATTTTACTCAGACTTCTCAGCACTGCGGAGGCTTGTAAAATTTGAAGGTTGCACCATTCCTCCTTGGCATTCTCTGAAAGCAGGAAAAACAAAATTTCCAATAAAATGTCTACAAATGGCATGTGTAATGTGTTTTTCATCATGACAGGAGATGTTCTTGCTTATTAATTGTTTATTAACATCCTCTTTTCAATTCTCTTTTACTTTCATTTGCTTTGGGCTTTTTGTCATCATTAGTCTAAAACACACGCTGGTGACATTTCGTTATTCTTGCTTCTGTGTCTGTAATATTGACTCAATAACATGCTTCCCAAACATTGTGTATTCACAGGAACAGACTGCTTTTGTGTCGAGAGATCCTGTTTTTAGGAACACCAATAGACATTAGAGAGAGTATGAGATTGTAATCAAGACCAGTAAATGTGACAAGAATCAGCTTACAAGAATTCATTTGAATTTGAGTTTAGTTTCTAATTGTTTATCACCTTTAAGATCTGAGCTTCTTCATGTACACAGAAGCAAACATTTACTTTGCTTCTATGTTTGTTCTGAGTTAAAAAGGGCAACCTGTGGTGAAGTTGGGTTGGTTCAGTGGTATCAGTGACTGGTACACATGCAAAGCAGCACAAAAAGACTTATCTGTTTTCCTGTTGTTAAAAAGACATCAGTTTTTTTAAGACTTAAAGGCACAGTGCACCCAAAAATGAAAATTCTGTCATCAGTTCATGTCATTCCAAACCTGTGTTACTTTCTTTCTTCTGTGGACACAAAACACAAAAGATGATATTTTGAAAAATGTTCAAACTGTTTTTGTCAATACAATTAAAGCATCAGTTGACTTTCATTGTATGGTCAAAAAACAGCCTTTTTTATTTTATTTATTTTATTTATTTTTTATTATTATTGTGTGTGCGTGCATGCGTGCGTGCGTGCGTGTTCCACAAAAGAATTAATTTTCATTTTTTGGTTAAACTATCCTATTAAATGCCATTTTTGTTTAGGAAATTAAAATTATATTATGGGCATTTTAACTGAGTTACTTTTAATACTTTCAGGCCCTTTCTAGTACACTGTAAGAACTGTGACTCTGTGAGTACACTGTAATGAACATGTCCATTTTTAATTCATAATTTAAATAAATTATATAAGTGTCAATTGGTCTTTTCCATTTCTGCCTTTAAAAGTGCTGAAAACCAGTGAAAAAACATATTAAATATCCTTCCAAGCAGAACTGGTAAGTACAAAGCACCTTCTGATGTACTGTCTGAATGGCAATTAAATAGACTAAAATAATATTTGTACTTAAAAATGTTAATTGTTACAAAGAGGTTGATTTATAACGTCATACAAATATATAACAATACTGTACATAGGCTTTTGACCAGTATAATTATGAAGATTAACCGCTGGTCAAGATAATATGGTTCATGCAACGTTTGTTCATATATTCCTTAAGTCTTAATATTAAACTAATGTGCTGGGCTTTTGAGTTAAAAAATGTCTTTAAAACATTCAGCTAATGTAGAATACAGGGGATGAAATCATATTTCTTTGAATGCAAGTGATAAAGATAATTGTTGTTGGTATGCTGGTAATGTATGACAACAAAAACCCATCAAAATGTAATAAAACCACCCAAAGAACAAAAATTATTACAAATGCAATGATCATTCCTCGTATTGTTTCTGCAGTTATAGACTGAATTGTCTTAAGAGTAAAGATAATAGTGGTTCAGATTTTTGTCTTGTATTATGGAATTGGAAAACTACATGATGTTTTAAGACATATGTATTATGTACCTTTTCAATCATTTCAATCATAGTTTTGAATATAGAACAGTTTTTTTCAGTTTTTAGAAAGAAACAACAGAAGGTTTTGTAATTTCACAGGTGTAAATTCTAACAAAAAAGACTTAAAGGTGCCTCAAGCAACAAATGTCAAAGCAATTAATTTTATTCCTTATCACTTGTCCTCCTAAAAGACCTCTTTGGCAACAAAAGTAAAACAGAAAAGAAACTGTCACCCTCAAAAATGTGTCTAATTCATTCAATAAAGCCTCTTAGTGCCATTTTGTCTCAAACTAACTACTGTCAGAATAATTGACTGTTTCACATATTTTGTTCCTGCAATTGGGCACCTTTGATCATACCATTTTGCTTTTGTTTTACCTTGTTTTCCATTAACCATTGTAGTAGTAGCATTAAAATAATAGTATTTTAACGGAATGCATTTGTGTGTGTGTTTGTGTGTGTGTGTGTGTGTGTGTGTGTGTGTGCTCACGCATACTTCTCTAAACTATGCAAGAAGCTGTCGATCTGTTCTTTAGGAATTTCTCCATCCAAATGGGCCAAGTATGTGTAGAGACTCTGAAATGTGTCGAAAGGAATCTGGGCTGCACCACCCTCAGGGTCCTCTGTGAGTATTTCACAAGCATGTTTCAAAGCACTTATGATGGTCTGTGGGAACAGTACAGTAGACACTTTTTTGACATTGTTTAGCAAACTTTGAATGAATTGAATATCAATGTCTGTATAGTCTTTGTAAATCCTTAGTTCTTATTCAACTCCTTGAAATTTGAAACCATTTAAAATCCAACACTGCCATCTAGAGCCATTAGTAGAATTACATTTACAACATCTCAAATGAAGCCACAAATAATTCTTTAACAAAACAAATAATACTTTAAAATAAAATTTACTCAGCCTCAGGCCATCCAAGATGTTGGTGAGTTTATTTTTTCATTAAAACAGATTTGGATCAATTTAGAATTACATCATTTGCACACCAGTGGATCCTCAGCAGTGAATGGGTGCCGTCAGAATGAGAACAGCTGATAAAAACATAACAAGTAATGCACATGGTTCAAACCCACCATTTAATGTCTTGTGAGATGAAAAGCTGCATGTTTGAAATATACATCATTTTAACTTCAAACCATTGATTATATAACTCCATAATTATGGATTATGGACTTGTATTTTGTCCATAAATTATGTTTTAAATGCCTTAATGATGGACTGGAGTCCCACAGATTACTTGTGGATTATTTTAATGCTTTTATCATCTGTTTGATGTCTCATTCTGATGGCACCCATTCACTGTAGAGCCAGTGTCACCAAGTTCAGTCCTGGAGGGCTGGTGTCCTGCAGAGTTTAGCTCCAACCCTAATCAAACACACCTGAAGCAGCTAATCAGGGTCTTACTAGGTATACTTGAAACTTCCAGGCAGGTGTGTTGAGGC
>JAFVLL020000415.1:0-21926 GCA_021397915.2 Tor tambroides
TTTTGAAATGTGTCTTTTTTAAAATTAAGCCCATTTTCAAGAATGATAATATTTCAAATATTTCAGTCTTTTAATGAGACATTTTCTTTATGATCGCCACCTTGACATTTCTACACTGAGCCATTCACATTTACTTTAATTCATAAATTGTTAAGCATAGATGTTTTGAAGTTGAATAAACCCATAGATCCTTAACAAAAAAGTGTCACGTCATTGACTTCAAAAGAGAAAACCAGAAACCTTGCAGGCAAAAAGTTTTGAAACCATATTGAAAGAACGATAAATACCTCAAGAAGCATTAGCATTTTTTAAAAATAATCTCACAACAGAACAGTGTTGCCAAGTCCACGGTTTTCCCGCGGTATTGGGCAAATTTAACGCTGTTGCCGTGGGTTGTTTTTCCATGTCCGCGGGTTGAAGCAACCCCAATAGTGTGAGGGAACCTTGCCAAAAAAACGTGTATTTTCCCCCCGGAACGCGAACCACCCTCGAAACGCCATTGGGCTAGTTTTGAGTAGCAATTAGGTGGGTTTTGTTGTGAAAACCTGGCAACCCTGCAACAGAGGCAGATGTGGCTCCACTGAAGTACAAACAGAAAAGAGAAATGTTTGTCGTGCAAAATAGCGCTGCAGAAACTCGGCAAAGGGAATGTGGCACCCCAGTGTCATTTTGCCCACATAAGACGATCCAGACCTCCTCTCTGCACTCTTGACCTTTACTTGTGTGAGGAGGCCTCATAAAGACACTCGCACACAGACGGCAAAGATTTCCAAACCCCGATCGTTAAAGGACAAAATACAGCAGATACAAACCATCAGATCAATTTTATTAACAACGGTCCAATTCAACTCTTACAGAACCAGACATGAGAAATGACGAAAGAAAAGCGCAGTTATTGTGTTATATCTGTATAGTACATGGTTTAATCAGATTGGAGGAAAAATACTTTTCATAATAAATTTATGCACAGAAAGTAAATACAAAAACAATTCATCATTTGATCATTTCTATGTCATATATCAGTTTGACAGACAGGAAGCAGTGGTTGTGAGCAGAAGACATACAGATGTAGGGAGTTTTCCAGTGCTAGCTTAACTCATTCAAAAATAAAACACCTGCACCCAGCCGTCGACAGCCATATACCGTTTCATCTTAAAACCGCAATGTGATTCCATAATTGATACAAACTACTTGCAGTTTGAGCTCTCATAAGAATATGAAACATTCAGAATTGCCTGGTCAGATACTCAAAAAAAACAACAAACCAAAAAATAACTAAGCTTGCTTCATGTTGATTGGCTTGTTCAGATACTAAGTTTGCTTAACTTTAGATTTTTTTTGAGTATCTGACCAAGCCAATCAAAATTATTTTTTTTGACAATTTAAGTACCTGACAAATCCAATGAAAATTTAGCAAAATTAATTCATCAAAATTAATGCTTTTTTCTTATCTTGCCAAGCAAAACAAAATTATGAGAGATCATTTTTGAGTATCTTCCCAAGGCAAATGAAATCAAAATATTAACCTTTTATTTGATTGGCCATTTATATTTATTAACCATTTTTGATTGGCTTGTTCAGATACATACAGACAAAAAAATATGAATAAAAATAATAATTTCACTTAATTTTGATTGGCTTGGTCAGATACTTGTGTAAGTGTACAATTTTGCTTGCAGACAATTAAGCCTATTTTATGACTTTTTATTTTAGGGTATTTTAGGAAATATGAACCAGACACACTTTTATAAATTTAAAAAAAATGTGGCAACCAAAACTAGATCACTGGATACCAAGCCATTCAATTCTAATGTCGAGTCCAAACAGACAATGGTTTCAAACTCGTCAGACCCCGTGAATGAAATATGGTACTAATATATACAAACACCACAGTTGAAGCAATTTGTATCAATATGTACCAATTATACACCTCCTTCAATGCATACAAATAGATCAATAACTGCAGAAAGATATGATTTACAGGTAAATGAAGGACCTTATTTCTCCGGTGATAAATGAACAACTGAATTGGGAAGTGGAGGGAAGAGCTGTACTGGTTTAATCGCTTTGAATGAAAACGTAAAAATATTTGGCTGAAACCAGTTTCTTCATCTTTGCAGGAAACCAGATCACAGTCATGAACTGAAGCTTTCATAAGCAAGAATATGCAAAGCATTGAAAGCACATGAAGCTAAAAGGCCATTAGTGCATGAGCTTTTGTTTTGTAGAATTTCCCAACATGGATACATTCAATATCATGGCCTCAAAATAATGCATGCAAAAGCATATTAAAGCACAAGCCATGTAATCTGATCTGAATAAAAGTGTCTATTATTGTTGGTCAATTTGAATGTATCCTATCCTGTCCTTGCTTAAGGGTGCAACCCATGAGTGACCAAGTTTTCTGCAAAGAAAAGAAAAATGCCAGCGTTAAGGCAGAGTTTGTTACCCACAATCCTCTATTAAAATGACACAGCTATTTACAGTACGAATGGTTTCCCCCCTCCCAACAGCATTATGACAGGAATTCAGATTATTAAAGCACAGCTTGAATGCACAAACACTAGAACCAAAGTCCACTTTAATGTCATTTTGTACAAAAACATACAAATATAACAATAATACAAAAGCCAAATTAATTTAAAAGGCAGAGATGCACAGGGACTGTAACATTACAGCTCTATTACGCTTTTAATAGTATACGGTCACTCGAGAGAGTGAAAATTTAGTGTGAACGGGGACAAAATAGGGGGGTTTAATGCATTAAAGCCTTCGGGGGAAAAAGAATTAAGAAGCTATAAATCCAGTCAAACAGCAACTTAGTCGAATATTATTTGAGTTGATGAAAAAAACTCTTAATGGTTCTTAATGTGTCACGACTCAGGGAAACGAAAGCAAAAAAAAAAAAAAATGGCTGCGAAAGCAAGCAATCGGAATCTGTAGCGATTATGGACGGCACTGAGCTTACAATGTTTTACAAGAGATTGACCGTCTGTGAAGGAAGCTTATTTCATAAATGTGTACGAAACACGGAGTGTTCAAAACCGATAATTTCCCTAAAACCGTCCATACGATGTCTGGAAACCCAATGATACAAGCAAATAATAAAATGACATCTACCATGTGGGTAAATCGTCAAAAACGTGAATCTGGTTCACATATGACTCTGAATATGCTAACAGAATGGTTTGTTAATATGGCACTACGAAAGCACAAATCAAACGACTCGTTCAAAGCTCAGATGCGACGCGACCAAACCATCGATAACAGCATGTAAACAGCTTGACGTCTTAATGCGGCCAGTGAATCAATACGAACTCGTAGTCCAGAATCAAGTCGCCCTTACATTGGCGATATTCAGATCTTCATCGTCCATTTTCTCAATCTTGTGGCTCAGTTAAGACCAGTTCAAACGCATCAGGCGACGACGTGTGAAACCTTCATAATGCAGAACACTTTCTCTTGAAATCAACCAACCAAATGACAGAAAAATCATATGCATAACCCCTACTGCAAAGAAAGATGGGTGAAAAGAATGTTCCCAGTGAAACAAAGAAAAATCAACAAGAAACCCATGATAAAACCAACACTCAAACAAAACAAATTCTCTCACTCGGACGGGAAAAAAGGCACAGACACACATTCGTTCAATCGCTCGATCCTTGTCAATATGCACATCTTCAGCAACTGGCTGTTTCCTAAAACATGGGCGACAAAAATTGCGACACCATCCCTGCAAACGAAAGGAAATCAAAAGCCGAACCTCCTGCGATCCAAACATCAACAATAAATAAAAACATTGAGCTGGAAAGCAAAACCAAGTCTGTGATATTAGTTGAAGAAAGCTGATTGGCGTCGTCTGGCGCGCCGGGATGTTGGCGTTCGAAAGCGCGCGGCAGAAAGGACGCTCGCAGGGTCAAGCACAGTCAGGGACAAGCACAGTCAGGGAAAAAACAAACAAACAAACAAACAAAAAAAAAAAAGCAGAGTGTGTGTAGCAATTAAAACTGGGTCCCAATGTGGCCATCAGTGGTACCACAAAAATGCACACACAGCACGAGTCCAAACACCCGCCCCCCTCCGTCAAGTTTGCGTTTCCAACCCCAGTGTCCTTCCCCGGCCCAGGACGGAGAACGGCGTGTGGGGCGCGATGGGCTTTTTGCCCTGCAGGGGGAGCTAAATGGCACTTCCCCTGCCCTGTACCTCCTCTCTACCTGTCCTTCAACTCCTGCGTCACGCGCTTGGTGATACGGCCGCACAGCAGACCCATGAGGAAGAGCAGGACCACGCACATCGCCAACATGCTCAGGATGTAGGTCTTGGCAGGAGACGTGAAAACCTGCCCGGCCAGATCCGAGAAACCTTCCGCTGGCGCCACCTGTGACAACAGAGTAACAGTAAGAACTTGTGCTTCATATTGCAACTTGCATTCAATGTTCCTTGCATATACTTTATCAGCTTTACATGCACACAAATTGCATTACTAAATCTAGTTAAAGGCAGGGTGGGTGATTTGGTTCAAAAACGTTTTTTTTTTTTTTTAGTGCTGTCAAACGATTAATCGCGATTAATCACATGCAAAATAAAAGTTTTTGTTTACATAATATATGTATGTGTACTTAGTTTATTTATTATGTATATAGAAATACACACACAGTATATTTTTTGAAAATACATGTATATACATTTATATTTATATTATTATATTTTATATCATATATAAATATATTTAATACATAACATTTTTCTTAAATATATACACATGCATGTGTTTGTATTTATATATACATAGTAAATATACACAGCACACACATATATTATGTAAACAAAAACTTATTTTGGATGCGATTAATCGCGATTAATCATTTGACAGCACTAGTTTTTTGTTATGCTGGTTGAAAGACTCTTCACATCCCAAAAGCATCCAATCATATCCCTCGGTCTAAAGGTCCGAGTCCGAAATTCTCGCAAGTTAAAAAATAAATATGACCTCACGTTGTGTCAATCACGTTTACACACTGCCTCTGAAACTTTTGTCCGTCAATAAAAAAAAATTCAGACAAGGTTCGATTTTCTGCGTTTTTTGCATCCGTAGCAAGCATTTTGATAGGAAAGGAGGATGACTACAAAAAAAAAAAAAAAAAAAAAAAAATGCATATGAAAATTTTGGACTCAGTGTGCAAGGACCTCAATGGCTCGTTTCCACCGAGCGGTACGCAATTATGTCCGTTTCCATTGTCAGAAGTTGTGAATGGTACCAAAATAGCGAACTGTGGTACCCTTCTGTTGGGGTACCTAGCACAGCAAAGGGTACCAAAAGGGTGGAGCTAAACTCACTGCAGAACGTTGATTGGTTTACTAGAATCGTCACTTTTGCGTGATACAAGGGGATAAAGCTTCTTCACTCGTTCCGCCCTGCTGTCCATGAGGGCTGGGCTTAATTACATCAGTGCATGCAAACACAAAAAAATATAACAGTGTATTTTATAATTTTATATTTTCACACAGACAACAGCCGTTTCTCAATATGTGTTCGTCTGTTCTTGTGGACTTGTGAAACGTCATTGCCCAAAAACCCGCATAATTTTCAAAATATTACTGTTATTGTGTCATGAAGTATAGTTTTAAGAGTTTTTCAGGTGAGAATGTAGTTGTTTAAAACTCAAATCTGCGGTTTTTTTTATAAAGATAGTGCCTATTTGGAAAATATGATATGCCTTTTTCGGAGCTCCAGGTGATCAGCGGGCGCTCAGTGCTCATGTATCCGCCTCGAGCAGCCTTACGCTCGGCTAGTCCTACTGACATTTGCCGCTGGCTCTGATGTCTCTGTAGTGATTAAAGGAGATATAATTCGTTTTGGGTATATTTAACAGGCATTCGTGGTCTCAGGAATCTATTATTTGTTCCTGGTCATATCGTTTTGGCTGAGAACAAAGTTATGTTTAACTTTATATATTTATTTTGAACTTTACCGTAGTACAATGCTGACTTTGTAGCATACCTTTGACTGAATTGTTTGCTTTTGTCTTTATTTCCTCTTATGCTTTGCCTCTTTCTGTTAAATGTCAGTTTTAATGAACAATAATAGCCATTATAAAAGTATAAGTACAGAGTCGTGCTTATTGTCGCTCTTTCCGTCGATCGCTATTTTCCGGGATACACCACACCTATCAAGTAGGGTACTGTTGACGGTGGAAACGCAAGCTGGATCAGGGTGTTCGGTCCCGAATCATACCGTACTGTACTGTACCGTACTGCTTGGTGGAAACGAGCCATAAGGCTACGATAGGCTGCCCTATTTGCCAGTTAACATATTTGCATACCTCCACTCACCCTGTTCGTGCAGACATGATACACCATCAGCGCGTTCATTATGCTATTGCAGACCAAGGTTTTGGAGGAGGCGTGGCTTTGGAGAGGGATTTGCAGGGAGGGTGGGATCATATGCTTTAAAAGCTAGCTTGCTTTTGCTAGCCTCTCCAAAATCGCCTACCCTAACTTTAATCTTAAACTATATCTGAGTTAGTCAAAAATATAAAAAACTCAAAGCGCAATTGTTAAATTGTTAAACGGTTCATAACCATCCTTTAATGTAAAAAGTTACAGAATTATCTATGTAAATTTTATGCATGTGATGTAAATTCTCATTCATAATTAAAATGCAAATGACTGGAATTGACTAACTTAGAAACATTGAACTCTCAAATCTGAGGTTTACGGAGCATTTGTGAACCAGCAGGAGAGTTGGAAAAGTGTTTTCCATTTTATGAGCAAATTACTCCATATTTATTTCATGAACGAGTCTCATTATTTAAAAAACGGTTCTTGCGCAATTTGATTGCATTGAATTAATGCAAGGTGTGGGTAATTTGTTTGTAAAAACATGCTTACATAAATTGTCATGCATTTTTGTAAGATTTGTGAAAATTTCTTGTACAACCATCCTTACGTAAGCTTATATTGAATGAATTTACAAAACATTTTTTTAAATAAATTGTTTAAACCATTCTTATGCAAATTCTCATACTAAATCAAATGCAGAAACTTATGTAAGATGGGCAAATTCTCCAGAAAACAATTATTCCAAATTTACTTATATATCTTTTAAAATATTTCATGAATGAGGCTCAATGTTCGTAAAATTTTTCCGCAAATTGTTCCAAATTGAATTGAGTGTAAAAACTTATATTTGCGTAACACAATATTTGCTTAATTTGTTTGTAAAATCACACTTATGTAATTGTCACTTGGGATTATATGCAACAATTTTCATACGATTCGTGTAAATTGTTTGTACATGCATCCTCACATAAACAAACTGAATGAGAATTTACAAAACATTTTCGAAATAAACTGTTTGTGAAACCATACTGTGCAAATTCTAGTAATAAAAGAAATGCAGAAACTTCTGTAAGATTTGTACCAAGTCATACATTTTTTGCATTTAATTTAATGTGACAATTTACGCACGCAAGTTTTTATATGCAAAAAGATCGGAAGACTGTTTCTCTGCGGTAAATGCTATCCCATTTTTCATAAGTGGTTACATGATTGATTTACACAGAATATATAACTTACTATAATATTTTCAAGCTGCGTTGGCAAGTCTGCTAAATATTTAAATAAATTTATTGAAACGAATTAAGATCTGAAATACATGATTCTTCCTTAGAATTTAGCCAAAACAAGGTATCTTAGAAAGCAGCATAATGTCGCTGTTTACTTGTTAGAACAGCATGTGTGTAGTGAGCACACCTACAAAACCAAGTTTTGAATCATCGCTCTAGTGTTATGGAACACAACTGATGTTTTGGAACAACAAGGAGGAAGAAAATACTGTTGAGCTTCTGAATGGAGGCCGATGGGATTGGGTGAACGTTTACCTTAGCTGCGTAACTCCACATGTCAATGCGGTCCTGTAATCTCTTCTTACACTCCGGCTGGAGTCTCACACGCTTATCTTGGAGAGCCTCCATCAGACACGACATCTCTGCACAAACACAGAGTATAGTAATTAATATCTAGTCTACCAAAATGGCATAAAATCATTTCCAGAATTACTTACGTCTTCCTCGGCCCGGTGGGATCGCAGCACACTGGTGCTTAATGTCCAGGGCGCATGCTGTGTGCAGAACTGGATCCACAAAGATGTCCGCCTTGCTCTCCTTCAGTATGTTGAGAACCTCCTACAGCGGGAACAGCCCGTCAGAAGAGTTGCGAGAAATTGAACCATGCAACTTGTGGCAAATCGAGGTCAATGTGATCTTACCTTTTTACAGCCTTCATGGCTGATCTTCAGCAGGTTGATTTTCAAACACTCCTCAACCTGACCCGTCTGCTCCTGCGCCGCTACTTCCTCCGCACAGAGCCGCGGGATCTGGGACAAACAGCCATTATTGGTCATTTGAGACCAAAACATCTCATTATACGTCATACCAAGACAGTGAATGTTACCTCATCAGTGCACTGGAGCTGCAGCTGCGGGTCGAGCCTGTAGTCCAGCGCGGACTCCTGCAGAATGACACTGATCTGGCCCTCGCAGTCTGGAGAGAGACGCTGGACACACAAACACACACACACACACACGCTCTTACATGGAGTAAAGGTGCAGGTTTATGAGCATTCACAGCAATCAGGGTTACGAACCTGGTCTGCGTATTTGAGTTTGAGGCAGGAGATGACCTGCCCCTCCAGCTCGTTGTCGTCTTTGGCATTGGTCAGAATGTTCTGGCAGAACTTTGGGATGTCTGCTTTGCAAGCCTTCCTCAGCACAGGGTTCAGACGGTAGTCTAGAATGGAGGAAAGAGCGTAAAACTTTAGTGATGGAACGAGGTTTTTTGATTCATTAGGGACTTTACACGAATGGGGCACTCATATCTCATTACATTTTATAGCAATAATGGCACAAAAATTTAATTGGTTAAATCAAACAGTTTCAACTCTTTCTTAAAGGGACAGTTCACCCAAAAATGAAAATTCTGTCATCATTTACTCACCCTCAAGTAGTTCCAAACCTGTATGAATTTCTTTGTTCTGCCGAACACAAAGGAAGATATTTTGAAGAAAGTTTGTAACCAGGCTGTTTTGGGGCACCATTGACTTCCATAATAGGAGAAAAAAAAATACTATGGAAGTCAATGGTGCCCCAGAACTGCTCTGTTTCCCACATTCTTCAGCATATCTTCCTTTGTGTTCAGCAGAACAAATACATTCATACAGGTTTGGAACTACCTGAGGGTGAGTAAATGATGACAGAATTTTCATTTTTGGGTGAACTATCCCTATAAGTATGGTGGGAAGACATTACAATTTCATTACATTTTCTCAATTTTTACATTCACACCTGTTATTGATGTTCTTGCAAGAAAAATGCTAATTTTTCCCTTTAATTTATTGTAAATACAAGTTTATTAATCACTACAAACCAACATTTAGTCTCAAACTGGTTAGCTCCTGCTGAGAGAAAGCATAATTTAGGCAAAACCTACAACCCTGTTACGTTTTATCTTGACGTTACTTTAAGTTAAATCTTGAAAATCTCTGAAAAAGATTTCAGATATATTGATTTAATAGTCATTAGCAGAAAAAAAAAGTGTTACTGGAAAATGTTTATTACTAGGTTTTTAAACAGTATCAAGACATCTTCCATTTTTTGTAACAGAGTTGAAAAAAAAAAAAATCCTCATTTAAATTAACCAACCAGCATTTCATCTCAAGCTAGTTTGGCCCTGCTGAGTAAACATGCAATTTAGCCAAAACTTACAATCCTGCTACTTGCAACTCTGTTACTCATTTCAGCAAAATAATTTTTTTAAATGTTGAATTATTTCACTTATATTTAACGGATTAGTAGAAAAAAAAAAAGTTCCTAGAAAACGTTTATTGCTTGACTTTTAAACAGTATTAAGACCTTTTCCAAATTTCTGAAACAGGGTTGGAAAAAAAAAAAAAAAAACGTAATTTAAATGAACAAATTAACATTTAGTCTTCAACTAGTAAGCCCATACAGTAAAAGCTTATTTTAAGCAACCCTGTTACTTAAACTCTGTTACCATTTTCAGAATTGTATTTTTTTTTTTAAGGATTCTAATTTTTTAAATTAATATTTAATTTATTATATTAGTAAAAGAAGAAAAAAAGGGTATTAGAAAATGTTTGATTATTAAAATGATTCATAACTACATTATCACTGCTGTTACTAGGTTTTTAAACAATATTAAGACATGTTCCAAATTTGTGTAACAGGCTTGAAATAAATAAATAAATTTAAATAAAAGTGAAATAGCTCATTAAATAAATTACAGTTTGTCCAGATGAGTTTAACACCTTTCATTGACCTTTCGTTGAAAGAAAATATTTGACATATCCGCCTTTATATGAGAGGAACAACGCATAATTACAGCATTACTAAAGCTTCCTGTTTGTTGGTGTGCCGAATCTAATTGTAAAGATAAATATGGATATTAGGATGTAGGGGTGGGCGTACCTGTGTTCTGGGTGATCTGTCTCTTGGTAATCATTTGTTTGCATTTCGGATCCATTAGTTCGCTGTTCTTGTTTTGTTTGAGACACTGTAAGAGGTTCTTTGCATCTGTGTCAGTGCAGAAACGCTGCATAATAAAGAAAAAAAAAAAAAGTTCTTCAATACTTTATATAGATTAATCAAACAATTTCAAGCCACCATTAAATTCTGGAGTCTTTTCAGATGTAATTGATGAGGTTTCACACCCTGATCATCTGCTTGCAGACTCTCATGAGCTGAAAGTCGAGTTCTGGGTCCATCATTTCATTCTCCTGCAGTTTAAAGACTTTCTGATGGCAGTGCTGGGTCAGCCGCTTCTTGTTTTCCTTCAGACACTCGATCACCTGAACACGCACAAACACACAGATTAGCAGATCATCACAGTTAAACGGAGGATTAGAGAGCCAGCTCATCTGAATTTACCTGAGCGTTTCCAAACACCACGTTCTGACAGTGCAGCTTGATGTCCTGCCGACAGCTCTCGAACAGCTCCGGCTCCAGACGAATGTCCTCAGACTGCACGACACACAACGACAAATCTCAACTTCGCAGGATATAAGACATAACATAGCGGAGTAACACTACAAATGATTAGACTAAATATATTTTAGATTGATTTGATGTACTGACCATCTCCAGCTCTTCCACTCTGAGCTGTTTACGACATTTCATGGAAACTCGCTGCTCTCTGCCTTCCTGTAAAGTGTCGTTCCTTACTGTGGTACTCAGACAGATCACCACATCCACCCTAAGAGTAAACAGACCATCAAAACCTTCCCATCATACTCCACATTACCTCTAGAGGAGTTTTTGTAAATGTAGTAGACGTAACCAACCTCACATTATTTATATGATACTCAGTATTTTT
Source organism: Tor tambroides (assembly GCA_021397915.2). Lineage (NCBI taxonomy): Eukaryota > Metazoa > Chordata > Actinopteri > Cypriniformes > Cyprinidae > Tor > Tor tambroides. The sequence continues at coordinate 11,391 of JAFVLL020000415.1, forward strand.
TTTTCTTGGCTGGTTTAGGCCTGTCACAGATAAAAACGGCCAGTAGGTGGCGACAAGTCCATGTCTTAATGAGTGATTCATTGAATCATTCATTCAAATGATTCATTCAAAATGGCCGATTCTTTTAAAAACAAAGCAAGCGACTGTCTTAAAGGTGCTGTATGTAAGTTTTGACTCTACTAAAGCATAAAAATACCATAATATGTTTGCAGATATTTAAGAAACATGCTAAGTTAACATACTTGTTTATCTGAAAAACAATGCTACAGTCCGTTATTCTCCTTTGAAAATGCGCATTCTGGCCTGGAATGGCGGTCTCTGTTTTGGTTTGTGAAACCCGCCCACTGCCAGTTTACCCAATTGTATTTCGGCACCCCGGGTTGCCATTTGGCGGAAAACACAGCGTATTTCATGTCATGTGCGCTCGTTCCTGTTGGTGTCGTTAATCTGGCAACCTGCGTGTGCGTCAAGTCTGAGGGGGAGGGGCCGGGTGAAAAAAAACGTCTCCAATATTTTGAATTTGGACTGCAATACCTAGTTCAACCGCTAGGTGTCAATCCTACATACAGCACCTTTAATGAATGGATGAATCGTTGACTCAAATGATTTAATTTAGGAATTAAACACCGCAGTGTTGCTCCAAGACGCACAAATGTTCTGCTCCAGCTTTGATTGGAACTATTTTCGTCAGCGGAACAGAAAAACCCCAGACAATTCTGTGTCTAAAATGTAACTCGCTCAATATTAACTTCTTGTTTGTTGAACTGCTGTATAAAATGAATACAACATATGCGAAAGTGCTCATGCGCTGATAATAGGGAAAACCACACTCTATTGCTTAACTACATCACATCTTATACATCTAATACAAAAACCAAAACTGGAATTATATGGGCATTGTAACTGCCTTCTAATAGGCTTCATCATGCAGTGAATGCTTCTGGACTTTCAAGACATGTTTTTGGTTGTTTTTTTGCATATACTCAGACATACTCAGATAATGTCGTTAAAACAACATTTACAATATTATTCTTGAGGATAAATAGCGTTCAACCCTATAAACGTATGAAACCAGTTATGAAAATTTGCTTTGCGTGACAGCCACGCACTCACTTCTTTTTAATGTTGGGGCACAGTTTGAGCACGTCCTCCTTGCAGGCCATCTTGAACTTGTACGAGAAGCGAAAGTCCTTCATCTGGATCTGAGGATGAGGAGGAGAAACGGACGGTTGAGACAGAACAGTAGTAACAGTAGAAAGAGCGAGTGTGTATTCGTCAGGCGTACCAGCTGGAAGTGTGTGACTCCGACAGCGCATTTCTCATTCATTTCCTTCTGGTGCTTATTGGCAACGAGGCACTCCATCAGGTCCCCTGTGTCTATCTGATTATCGGCCACCTCCTGTCAAACAAACACAGGCAAATAGAAAAGAAAACAAGCTACTTCATGTATTTATTATATGGTTTTAAGTGATGTAAAAATGATTTGCAACTTACGTGACAGTAGGCCTGGATCACAGGCTCACAGGCTCGAATCAACAAGGCCTCGATCTGAATGTCCTGGAAAACCAGACGCACCAAAATCAGTCCAAACCCACCCCAGACATCTCAGTCCAGCAGAGAACAATAGCACCCAAACATAGACACTGAGGCTTTTTAATTTCAGAGTCAAACTTCTGTAAAATCACAAAAGCATTTTTTTTTTTTTTTTTACCTCAGACTCCAATTCTGTGAGGTTTCCCACCACATCCCTGCAGTTAGGGACCAGATCATCTAAACGATCCTGTAAGCACTCCAGTTCCTGACAGACAAACACGCACAAACATTGAGCAATGCATCACTGGGAATTTCTTTGCAAATTCAAACATTTCATGTGAAACATCTGTTGGTGTCCCAAGCATCACAGGCACAAATCTCATGTTTTCGAAATCATGATCTAACATAAATTAACCATGGCCAGTAGTCCCATTTCAGAAGCTGATCTTAATTGTGTCCAACAATTAAATAAATAAAAATACAACTCTTAATATTAAAACCTTGCATTTAGAACACAAACACACAAAAAATTAAAACAAAACCTTTACAATAATTTGCATTACTAAATATTACTGTGGTAATAATTAGCCACGTCACCCGTGTTGTGCTCAATCCTGTTACCACATAATTTCCCCCATTACATTCCTAGCATTTCTTAAAATTGTGACAAACAGGAAGTAACATCACTGGATTCTTCCTGAACCAGGGCAAAAAGACAAATTTGTGTTGACAGCATTCACAAATCTGAACCATTCAATCCTGTTACGGGAGTTATTTAAAAAAAAAAAAAATAAAGTAATATTTTTTTCTTTAATTTATGGAAATGCACGTTCAGTAAGTACTACAGTCTCTGTTGTGTGACAGCTTAGTTTAGGATATGAAGCGTTGCTTGCAACCCTGTTACCCATTCCGGTGTAGTTTGTTTGTTCTTATAAAAACTTGATTATTACATTTGTGTCCAAATGTATATTTAAGTTCAATGCTTATTAAATGTTCTTTACCAGAAAATTACAAATAAAAGAAACGAAAAGAAAACAAATGAGTTTTTAAAGTTGATTTAGACATCCTAAAAGTTAGTAACAGGGTTGCAAACATGGCAAACCTCAAAATGAACAGAAAACAAAACTGTCCATTTGAAAGAAAAAAGAAAAAAAAAAAAAAAAGTCATCGTATACAGTCCATGGAAGGTGGCAGACAGTGTTATTTTACTATCAGTGAGATCCTACTCGTTTTATTATTTGGATATATAATTTTTTTATTTTATATATTTTTATTAGTGCTGTCAAACGATTAATTGCATCCAAAATAAAAGTTTTTGTTTACATAATATATGTGTGTGTTCTGTGTATATTTATTATGTATATATAAATACACACACATGCATGTAATATATTTAAGAAAAATATATTAAGTTTATAAGTTTAAAATATTTTTATATAATATTAATTATATGAATATAAATATATACATGGAAATATTTTAAATATATATACTGCATGTGTGTGTATTTATATACACACAATAAATATACACAGTATAAACATTATGTAAACAAACACTTATTTTGGATGCGATTAATCGTTTTACAGCACTAATTTTTATATAATTTATATAAATTTTATCATTTTTAATTTAATTTTAGTTTTTTCGATATTATTTTTTAATGTCTATACATTTTATTTCAGTTTTAGTTTAGTACACAAAGTTAGACTAAATAAAAATTAGCAACTAGCAGAAATAAAGCGTTTTTATACTCATTTAATATTTTTTTCCGTTCAAGATTTTTAACGGTTTCAGTTTTAGTTTACTAGAGTAAACCTTATGGCGGCCACAGAAAAAAAAAAAAAAGACAATTAAGTCATATTTAAACAAATCCTACATTTTAGTAACAAGGTTGCAAAGTTCGTAAACCTCATAAAATTAACAAAAAAATAAAACCACAGATCATTAAGAAAAAATGTGGTAACACTTTATTTTAAGGTCTCTTAACTAGTTGCTTATTAGCATGCATATTACTAGAATATTAGCCATTTATTAGTAGTAATTAAGCACATATTAATGCCTTATTCTACATCTCTAATCCTACCCAATACCTAAACTTAACAACTACCTTACTAACTATTAATAAGCAGCAAATTAGGAATTTATTGAGGGAAAAGTCATAGTTAATAGTGAATAAATGTTCCCTATACTAAAGTGGTACCAAAAATGTTTTAATTGCACGTAACCAATGGAAAGTGAGAGTTATAATTAGTGTGATCTCATATACTGACCTGTCCAGCTTCAGTCTTGTCACTGCACCACTTCCCAAGGTCCGTCATGCATCGCTGCTGCAGCTCCGGATCCAGTTTCACATCCAGAGCCCTCTGGTGGAGGATCCTCTGAACCTCCGTCTTACAGTCCCGAGATAACTGCAGATCGACTTAGACGCATTAGCACGTACGCACACACACACACACACACACACAAACACCTAAAGCAAACAAACAGACCCACAACCAATCAATCAGACACGTACACACAGCTCTGGATCCTTCCACAAACAGCGATCTGTGTGCACGTGTTTGACGGGTGTCATGAAATTTGATAGCATTACCATAAACGTTACACAAGAATGTCTATTTTTAGATTAGTCTGTAAATAATTCCCAAGACCCACATCATTTGAGTTAATTTCCTGTAAATCACTACTCATTTAAAGCCCACAGCATGAATTAATGTGATTTCAGTCTCAGTGAAGGAAGGTGATTTTGATTTGTCCCTGCTAATTTGCAGAGAACATGCATTTGTAGCTTGATCACATTTACTCAGAGTGAACGTCACCAGACCTGTCAGGAACATAACTGAATCATATTTCACAACAAAAACCAACTAGGAAAAACATATATGCTTTGCTTGAACACCGTTTTGAGACCATTAAGATTTTCTGCACTGTGACATCAATTTATGTGGTTTATCATAAAATATAAGACAAATAAATACTAGTTAACTAGTACTAAATACTTGTAAATAAAACTAAAATGTATATAATTTGACTTGTGAATTATTTATTTAACATATAGTATTTTATTACTGAATTATGGTAATGATAATTGAGGGAGGTTGCTTATTTTACATGAAAATAATGTAACAATGCATAAAATGTTAATAGTAAAAAAACAGGATAAACTGTTTGTGTGCTAAATGATTTTTCCTCTTGTTTCTGAGGTGAAATGCAGCTTAGTCGTGTTTTTGACAGGTTTGTGAGATTCCCCTCTTTAAGGAAGCAGAGGATACTTACATTCAGACTCACTTCCGAACTTACTTCAGAAGTTTCTGATGAACCCTATAGTTGCATTTAGGAAGCCTCAGATAAGCTATAGTTTCTCAACGTCCTATTTTCTGATAACTCACAATGCAGTAGTTAAAGTGTGGAGCGTAACATGTTCAGTGAGTGTTAGTCGTACCCGTCGTCCCTGCATCTCAGTGCGGTAAGCGTGCCGGTACAGACAGGAGAAAACGGCTCCGGGCGGCATGAACTCGCTGGTCTCGTTCCAGCCGTGAGTGTGACAGATGCGGGCAGCATCGTTCTGACACTTTTTGTACAGGATGGGGTCCAGTCTGGAACCAGAACCACAGGGAAATGTTTGAGCATGAACTCACATTTAGCCCCAACAGATACATGAACAGGAACTTTCTAGGTTGATTGTTGACAGAGTCTCGGTTAAAAACAATCAGAGAAACAAATCTCAGGTTAAGACCAGTATCTGACACAAAATGAACCTTGCTGTGACAGTACTTTTGACCTGCTCAACAAAACAAAAAACTAATAACTAAAAGAAAAAACAAAAAAAAAGACAAAAATCAAATGTAATAACTAATAATAAAAAAACCAATCAAAAAAAAGTAACAAAAAGTCCTAATGATAAATAAACAAAAAACAAATCTAAAACACAAAAATCATATAGCTAAAAGAAAAAACAGACATAAAAACAAACCAAGCAAAAAAAAAAAAAAAAAGTAAAAAAAGATAAACAAAAAACAAACAAAACAAAAAAAAATCAAATATAATAACTAATAATAAAAACTAAGCAAAAAAAGTAGCAAAAGACCTAATGATAAATAAACAAAAAACAAATCTAAAACACAAAAATCATATAGCTAAAAGAAAAAACAGACATAAAAACAAACCAAGCAAAAAAAAAAAAAAAAAAGTAAAAAAAGATAAACAAAAAACAAACAAAACAAAAAAAAAATCAAATATAATAACTAATAATAAAAACTAAGCAAAAAAAGTAGCAAAAGACCTAATGATAAATAAACAAAAAACAAAACTAAAACACACACAAAAATCAAATAGCTAAAAGAAAAAAAGACAAAAAAAAAACTAAGCAAAAAAAAAAAAGATAAACAAAAAACAACAACATAAATGAAATATAATAACTAAAATAATTTAAAAAACAAAACTAAGCCAAAAAAAAAAAAACACACTACCAAAAGACCTAATGAGAAATAAACAAAAACAAAAACAAAAACAAAAATAAAATACACCTTTAATTTTTAGTGACCCGGGACATAATTCATTTTTTAAAGTTAGACATCAACCTTCTTAGTATTCCTCAATCTATTTACTTTAAACAATATAACAAGAAAATAAAATAAAAATGTCTTGTTTTTTTTGTAAAAAGTGTATGGAGTCACTAGCGAGCTGAGGTATGTAATGGTTTAAGAAAACTTATCTGTGACACAATTATTAAACAGTGCCACCTCGAGGAATAAAGGTGAATTGCACTTATTGAGTAATCAAATATTTAATTAGAATTAAAAAAAGAACAATTCACCTTTATTCCTCGAGGTGGCACTGTTTAATACACAAACATGATGTGATGTTTTACTCATAATTACCGCGGGCATAAAACAAAAGAATATCAGCAGCAAATATTGAACTGGCTTTACTGCAGAGCAATTACTATACACAATGAAATATAAGTGTAAGTCATTTGATGGCGTATGTGGTGAATAAGCTGCCAGTGATCAAAATATTGATTTTGAAGACGCTGAAAACGATATTTTGAGAATATAGTTGAGATCACGAATATGAGCCAGAGGCTGAATGTACTGGGGAAGTTCACTCTGACGATAACAGCGATGGTAAAATCATCTGCTCAAATCGAACCCTTCTAAGTTTCATAAGGTAATGAAATATGCTTTATTTTACTCTTCTGTAACAGTTGTTAAAATATCAGGGGAGTTTTATCCTATCGCAGCAGTTTTTAGGGATCCATCAGTGTCGCTAAAGACCTGAATTTGTAACAATAACTGGCGAAACATTCATGGATTCTAGAGTTAAATTAATTGCCACTTTTAAATATTACCACTGTAATACTTAGCTGTGTCTCTCGTTTTGTGCTCAATCCTGTCACCACGTGATTTCCCCATTACAAAACAATAACATTCCTTAAAATTGACACAAGTAGCAGCACTACTACATTCTTTCTGAAGCGTGGGGGGGAAAAATGACATAAGGAAGTACCTTAAGTGTAGAATTCAAAAGGTATATACACGGGATTGTCAAAATTAAAAGTGGGGAATGAAACCTAATGGCAGAAAAACTTGTGACTCACTTCCAGTCTCTGGAGATGAAGTACTGCAGCTCCAGCAATCTGTGCTCACAGTCTTCAACCATCTTATCAGTGTACAGATGCTCCATCAGACAAGACAGGATCCTACACACACACACACACACAATATGAACAAACTGACAGAAACAAGGTCAAATGTAACGATCAATCAACATTCTGGAAAGTTTATGGCAGAACGGGTTTGTTCAGAGCTATTACTGCAGTGCCATAAGCAACAGAAAAGGCTTTGCTATGAAACGCAAATGCAAAACGTCTCTAATATTAATAAGGCAACTATTTGTTCCATTTGTTGTTTACGGAGAGAAAGGCTTTCTAGCTGGCGCTCTGGCCCAGATATCTCAAACACCAGCACTCACATGGGGTCTCCGTTTCGGATGTGCTTGCAGGCGGTCTGGATGACGGACTCGCAGGCTTCATTCAGAGCGCGATCGATGCGGTAGTCGGCCCCGGGGTCTGTTTCCTGTATCAGTGTCTGGAGCTGATGGGACACAGACAGTTATGAAAGCCATAATCAGAGTCATTCATCACAGCCACTGCATTATTTAACATGAATGAATATCTCACGACTTTATTCTCGATTTAAATCAAGTTGAGCTCAGTTCATTAATCACAGGAAGTACTGAAACACAGTGAATGCATACAATTATCTTGATATTTTTTAGCCTCTTGGTGATATTTATTGTCTTCATATTTATGCATTTCTATTTTTTTAATCAGGATAATCAATATTTTGACTAAATAGCTATCTATCTATCTATCTATCTATCCTCTGTCTCTCTCCATCTAAACAAAAACAAATCTAAACAAAAAACAAACAAATAAACAAAACAAAAAACAAAACAAAATGGTAATAAAAAACAAAATCGCAAAAGCAATAAAACAAAAACCTAAGACAAACAAAAATCAACAGATACAAATATCTATCTCTACCAAAACAAAAACAAAAAAAACAAACAAACAAATAAAATAAATACAAAAATAAAAACACAAAAACAAAGGAAAAACTGAATTATAAAAAACAACAATAAAAACAGCAACATCCAACTATCAATACCAAAACTAAAATGAAAAAAAAAAGGAAAAAAAAAAACTAAAAACTCTAAACGAAAACAAACAAAAAAAAAAAAACGAAAAAAAAAAAAATACTAATAAAAACAAATCACAAAAGCAAAAAATAACTAAAACAAAACTAAAATAGAAACAGACAAAAATAAATAGATACAAATATCTATCTTTCTAACAAAAACAAAGAACAAAAAAAACAAAAACAAAGGAAAAACAAAAAACTAAAATACAGAAAAACAATAAATACAACTGTTTATTTATCCGTTTATCAAAAAAAAAAAAAAAAAAAAAAAAAAAAAAAAAAGGTGTACTGTAATTTGACCAAGCCGTTAGTATACTTTGTTTTGACACAATGGGGAAAATAGAGTTTGTTAATCAGCCAAACGGCCACAGCATTCCCAAAAATCTCTCTCTCCAACATAATGCCAGATATCATTATTTGGCCTGTACAACATATCGACCCATTGCTAATACTAAATGTATCAGATATTCAAGATATCGACCGGACCAACCAGCAATTGAGTGCATCAAAGTGCATTTCCACTCACAGCTTTCTGGCAGTGGCCTTCCAAGATGCCCTTGTCCCGGGACACCCTCATGAGGCAGTGCAGGGTTCGACCCTTGTGGTGCAGGCCGGAGCAGTGCGTATCAATCTCCCCTCTGCAATGCAGCACAATCTCGGGACTGAGCGAGTAATCTTCCATCAGCATCCGCCTGTAGTCCAGCATCTCTCCCTGACACTCGCCACTCACCGTTTGCCCTGCGACAGAACGAACGCAAACATGTGGAAAACAAAACTGTTGGGGGCAGAACCTGGGTCCGTCCGCATGGCATCGAAGCCTCACCTCGGTGCACGGCTGCCTCCAGACACAGCAGCAGGTACGAGAGCTTGGCCTCTCTGGCTCGCGGCATGGCCGTGTCCATGTTGCAGCGGTATTTACGCAGGTCCGGTTTGCAGGCTTTAGCCAGCGAGTAGCTGACCTTGTAGTCCTGAGCGATCAGCTTCTGACGAGTGGAGAGAGCGTCCTTGCACTGTGGAAAACACAGATTCGCAAGTTTAAATGGAAAAATGTATAATAATAAATAAATGTGTTTTAAGAGATTTTTCATTTTAGCTGCTAGGTAAATAAATAAATGAGAAGAAATTATGGATTTATGGATGATATTACGCAGTGCCTGAAAGTAGTCCCCAGCTCAGTAGCCTATGATATAGCTGGGGACTACTTTCAGGCGCTGCGTAATATCATTGCGCCAGCTGCACCCATGGTACGGCAGCAAATTTCCTTGATTATTACGCTGGAATGAGAGTATAGTTCCTAGCCATATCGGCCTAGAAAATCACAACTTTTCATTTTCCGCTGGTCTTAGTACACGATGTAACTACAGGAGAGTCAAGCTTTAAATAGGAATAATATTGTAACTCTTTGGTCATTTTTGATCCCGATGCTAATGGTCTAATCTGATTCAATGATCTATGCTAAGCTAAGCTAAAAGTGCTACCACCAGACCCGGAGATCGGCTGAATGGATTCAAAAACGGTAAAACTCATCTGTTTAACTCTAGGGGAGTTGTAAAATGTGCCTATTTCCAAAAAAAGTGGAGTGTTCCTTTGAGCCAACTGTGGAGTTATTCCTTTCGACAAGGGGACTTCACTTGCTTCATCTTAACATCAGAAGCCTTCTCCCAAAAATCACCGAGATACGTCTCCTCAGTAACAGCAATAAAGTGGGACTATTTTGTTTTACCGAGACATGGCTGGATGACTCCATTAAGGACGCCGAAATTGAAATAGAGAATTATTTTTTAATTAGGAGAGACCGAAACCGAAAAGGTGGAGGTATATGTGTTTATGTGAGATCGGACATTGGTTTTAATTAGAGAATGGACTTGAATAATGACCAAATTGAAGCAGTCTGGTTGAACATTTTGCTGACGAAGAGCAAGCCTATTTTAGTTGGAGCATGCTATAGAGCAGGGGTCTCCAAACGTTTTTACACCGCGGACCGGTTACGGTTTGAAAAAAATCTTGCGGACCGGGGTGGGGGGTTGTGGATGGGGTCTTTAAAACGGGTCTATTCACTTATACTGTTATCAGCACATGTTGAAGTAGATTCGTCTCTTGTCTCTGAGAGAATATGCGCTGTTAATGCAGCTTTAGAGAACTCCATCAGTTTTTTTTTACTTTCACTTTCTGTATGACTGAAGTTAAGACGTTCACTGGCGTGGCATAACTATTGCGCAAAGTTTGCACGTTGCTTTTGTGATATCCATTGGCTCGCCTTCATGGTTTAAAACAGAAATATTTTGAGTATTGCGAC
>JAFVLL020000416.1:0-32500 GCA_021397915.2 Tor tambroides
TTGTTACTGTTGGTCATATCAGGCGGCTCAAGTTACAAGGACTGTGGGAAGTTACAGCCGAACCTGTTTGCATCTGTATACTTTATTTTCTTTTTCTATATGCTCATTGTTTCTTTCTTTCTCAAACATTCACTGTTGGTGTATAATATACCCTTTTGTTGGTTATATAAAATATCAAAGATCATTTTGGTATCTTACTGTGTCATTTGATGTATACCTGATTAATTTATGGCTATGCAGAGTTAAGTTGACGGATCCCTCCCTAAATCAGATTTATAGCAGTCTTCTATTCAAAGTGGTTAAGGCAGTTATAACATTTCATGAAAAAATGCAAATATGCTAATGATTAAGATGTGTACACTAACATGTATTCAAGATGAAAAGAAAAGTGCTGTTACTTATTACACGATAATTACTCAAACACATTTTTAGAGTCATTAAAATTAAATTATTTTTCAAAATCATCCTAAATACAAATTCTAATTAGAAGTAGTGAATTTCTAAAAATGTAGCATATGTTTTAAACTATATTTTTAAATGAGATTTCAATTTCTTTATTGTGAACAGTCATATATATATTTATATTTTTTACTATCTTTTAACTGCATAGTTTTGGCTTCAGCAGTGACATCTGACATTGGCATAAATTCACAGATTACCTTGAGTGTGATCAGCTACAGCAGATATGCAATTGGGTCATCTGTACCCATGCTGCATTGCCATTTAGTCATTCCCTGCTTGCATGTAAACCGATGCTTTGGTGTTCTCCCTTCTCTCGCAGGGCAACGTGACCTTTTCCTGCTCGGAACCACAGCTGGTGGCCGCCACATTTCAGAGTTCCAGCAGCAGCTTTCTGTCACTGCCAGCACCTGCACCAATCCTGGAGGGCCTTTCGGTGCGCCTGCAGTTTCGCACCTGGAACCCTGATGGCCTGCTGCTGTCCAGTCCGCTGATCTCTGGTCAGGAACCCCGTTACCTGATTTTGCAGATCAGCAGTGGACGCCTCTATCTCACACACCAGACATCAGCTCTAAAGATGTCAGAAGTGTCAGCTGGTAAGGAGACCCTTTCTGCTCTTCTGTAGCTTGACTTTAATTGCCAGTTTTCTCAAATATACAGATCAGGTAGTTGCACTGGGGGTTCTTAGTGGACAAACCCTGCTGAAAAGGCATTTTAAACCAGCTTAAGTTAGTTTGCTGGTCTTAGTCAGTGTCCCAGAATGGGGTGCGTATCCCAAAAACATAGTTATGTACTGTATGTTCACAAGTCCTTCATAAGCAACATAGTTCAATGATTCAATGTTTCCCATAGTTCCAACAAAGTTGTGTGGTTGAACTACATCTCTCAACCAGTGGCTAATTAGCTAAGTAAAGAGTTACGTCGTTGTACAGGAAACACACCCTCAGGCTGGTCTGTTGGTTTCTTTTAGAGTGGTTTTGGCTTCTGTATAAGCAAGCCAAAAAAAACCCAGCTTGGTCAGGCTGGGAGACCAGTTTAAACTAGTTTTTTTCAGTAAGGTGGGTATAATTTCACAACGAGACATTGTTCTTTAAATGCTAGCATGCACAAACTGAGTAAAAACAGTAGTAGTAGTCAAAAAACCCATTCATTTTTGTTTCTAAATCATGTAATTGATATAGCATAGTCTTTTTAACGTTCATTCTTTAGCTCAACATGCACCAGGCAAATTGTAAAAGGTATAAAGCTTCAGCAAGTGACACGGAAATGCAGCTGTGATCAAATGGAAGAGCTGTCTCTTTTATCCAGGCATGACACACACTAGCCACTGAAACTAATGCTTTGAAGGAGTCTAATTGGAAATGCTGCTCAGTTTCAGCAATTACGTGCGCATAGCGATCAAGAGTATAAATGTCTCTCTTTTTCAATTCAGCCAGCTTGGCAATTCAAAGTCTTCATATTACTTACACAGCACAGAATTGCATGCTTTTTCTCCAGTCCTCTTCTCTCCGATGAGATGCGTGAGCAAAACAAAAGCATTTGTATAAAAGTCAGTACTTGCAGCTTATATCGCCACCCACAAAGTCAATAACATAATTTTTTATTTTTTGTTCAGCATTCTGGACAAAAGATGAAAGGAAACATACATGCTGGTCTAAACAAGATTAGTGTCTGAGGCAGAGAGTTGTGTGTTTCAGTCTAGTGAGGAAACCTGATGTTCGACAACAATCGACACGCGGTAGGGGGGAAGAGGGTGCTCTCCATCTGTTGTGCAGGGCCAGTCTGTGTTAGAGCGGCTGTTTTATCCTACCTGAAACCAATTTTTTTTGGTCTAACTCACGTCATAGAAGTGTTGGCTGAAATAGAGAGTGTTGTAATTACCGGAATAGAAGAAGTGAAGCGCTTGAGCTCAAACGACAAACAGATGGCTGGCACAGGGGAGACTGTAGACACACAGCGGCCGCACACAGCTTGGGCGCCCTTCACATGTAATGGCCAGAATTAATTAAATCAAATCTCAAAGAGAATTTTTCCTTTGGGGACAGGGGTGGAGGGGGCAGTTTTTTGCCAGGAGATTTGTTTTTGGCACTTTTGCATTACGATATTGAATTTTCAGTTTTATCATGGCTTTGTTTTGTGTGAGAGTTGATGGTTCAGATATTGATTGTTGTCTTGGATGACTTTACAGTATGCATGTGGTTTGTTTTACATTGTAATATGGTTTATATATGACCATATAATGCTGTATGTTGCAAGGTGTTTAATGTTCATATATGGTCACTGTGTTTATTAAAACAGTGCATGGTATTTTTGATGGACAGGTCAGAGGGTGAATGATGGTTTGTGGCATTCAGTCAGTCTCAGTGCTAGAGGTCTGCAGATCATCATGACCCTGGACAGTGAGCCCGCATCCACCATCCAGCTGAAGAGCTACCTGGAACCAAAAGACAAACACTATTTTGGAGGTAAAATAGTGAACAAATATTTTCAGAAAGGACGAAAAATAATTTCAATTACATTTGGGGTTGCATTTAAAACTTTGAGTATGCCACTCTGTTGTTCAGTTGCCACTAATTAACAAAATATGAAATATGAAAGATCACAAAGATAATATTTAACATAAAATAAAAAAATATAAAGCAGCATGTAAGAGCCAGTGTCATTTTAGTACTTTCTATTATAGTATTTATTCATATTTTGAATTTGCTTTTGTTTTTATACTTTCAGTTTTGATTTCCAGTTATAGTTTATGAGCTTTTGTCCCTTATATTAGTTTTTATTTTATATATTTCTATTATATTCAATTTATTAAATTACATTTTTAATTAAATTTTATTTCAGTTTTAGTTTTAATTTTTTTTTTTTTTTTTACTTATGTTATTTCAGTTAGTTGCCAATATTATTTAAATTGCCAGTTTATTTAATTTGAATTTGTTTAATCTTTATTTCAATTAAAACTTTGAAAATTGGTAATAGTTTTAGTTTTAGTTAACAATAACACTGGTTAGAGTTAATAATGAACTCAAGCTAGATGCACATGATTAATTACGTATTAAATGTATGTAATGTATAAAATATTAAATGCAATATATACAAATCTGTAATAGCATTGCCCATAATGGCCATATTTTGATGTTTTTTAAATATAGTATTTTGTTGATGTTGATTGACAGGTCAATGTCAGTGAAGCCATAGAACCATAGTGATGTGTGGTGGCCTTCCAAGTAAAATTGGAAAAATATAAATTACTTTTTGTGCATGTGTGGGTGGGTGGGTGTGTGTGTGTGAGAGAGAGAGAGTTTCATTTCTGAAGCGCTTTTTTTTAGATTTATCATTTCTATTATAACATTCATATCTACAGTCATGTGTATTTTCATCAATTCTTTCAGGATGTCCTGTATCCCAAAATGACTCCAGCTGCTTGAATCCCACAATGGCCTTTCAAGGCTGTGTCCGGCTCATCCTTGTCAACAACCAACCTGTTGATCTTCTGTCACTCCAGCAAGGTCATCTAGGAAGCTACAATCAGCTACAGTTTGACTTATGTGGCATTCGTGACAGGTGCGGTTTTCCTCACTGACTCGAACATATGCCTGATAAATATTTCTGTTGCTGTTTTACATTTGTCTACCACAAAAATATCTGGATTTTATTTTATTCTTGACACCTTGGAAGCACATGTCAGCGCTGTTCTTTGTCATTAAGGCCCCAGGTTGTGCTGGCTGAGCTGGACTATCGGCAGAGAACCTAATTAGAACTGGGGGAAGTTCATTTGTACTTTCATTTAGGTTTGCGGCCAACTAACAAGCTCAGTGCTGTGTTTTGCACTTCTTCTCATTACCACATACTGGAATCAGAGGCTTCATTGACCCAGAACTGCATGACCCCTGCTGTCCCCCAGGTCTACAGTGGTCCTGCTTTAAGAGATTTCTACTCTTGTCTCCTTATTTACTTTCTTTTGAGTAAACTAGATAAATGCCAACAATGGGTAATGATATCTTCAGTTATAGATCTGTTGCAGACTAAGAGGATGTACACTACTGTTCAAAAGTTTGGGTTTTTTCAAAGAAGTGTCTTATGCTCCCCAAGTCTACATTCATTTGATCAAAAATACAGTAAAACAGTAATACTGTGAAATAGTCTTACAATTTAAAATAACTTTTAAAATAAATTTCTATTAACATACAGTATTTTTAAAATGTATTGATAACAAATTATCAGTGTTAATTATCAGTTATTTTTGGTGGAATACTTTAAAGAATAGAAAGTTCAAAGAAAATCATTTATTTGAAGTATAAGTCTTTTGTAACATACAGTGCCCTCCACTAATATTGGCACCCTTGGTAAATCTGAGCAAAGGTGGCTGTGAAAATAAATCTGCATTGTTTATCCTTTTGATCTTTCATGCAAAAAATTCACAAAATTCTAACCTATCATTGAAATAAAACAATTGAAAGTGGGGAGAAAATCTCATGATAAAATAAATGTTTTTCTCCAATGCATGTTGGCCACAATTATTGGCACACCTGGAAATTCTTATGAGTAAAATATCTCTGAAGTATATTCCCATTCATATTTACATTTTTTTAGCATGCCAGGGAGACTAGGAGCATGAAATTGTCCAGCTATGACTTCCTGTTCCAAAGGATTATAAATATAAAGAAGACAAAGGACAAATTCCCTTAATCATCCATCACAAGGAGTAAAACCAAACAATAAAGTTCTGATGTGCAGAACAAGATTGTTGAGCTTCACAAAATAGAAAGTTGCTGTAAGACAAAAGCTAAAGCATTGAAAATCCACATTTCCACCATCAGGGCAATAATTAAGAGGTTCCAATCAATCATAATCAAGATGTTACAAATTTGCCTGGAAGAGGGCGTGTGTCTATATCATCCTAATGCACGGTGAGGAGAAGAGTTTGAGTGGCCAAAGACTCTCCAAGGATCACAGCTGGAGAATTGCAGAGATTAGTTGAGTCTTGGAGACAGAAAGCCTAAATATATATATATCAAACAGCCCCTACATCACCACATATTGTTCAGGAGGGTTTCAAGAAAAATTCTCCTCGCTCATCCAAAAACTAAATCCAGCATATTCAGTTGTCAGACACGACTGGAACTTCAAATGACACTGGCTTCTATGGTCAGATGAAACTAAAAAGCTTTTTGGCAGCAAACCCACTAGATGGGTTTAGTAGAAACAGGGATAAAACGTACCCCATGCCCACGGTTAAATATACTGCTGGATCTTAAGTGTTGTTGGCCTGTTTTTCTACCGGAGGGCCTGGACTTCTTGTTCAGAAGCACGGCATCATGGATTCTCTCAAAAATCAACAGATATATAATCTAAAGCTGACTGCCTCTGTTAGAAATCTTATAGTGGGCCGTGGTTGGATCTTCCATCAGGACAATAATCCAAAACAAACATCAAAACAAAATTGGGTCACTGAGCACAAAATGAAGCTTTTGCCATGACTGTCCCAGTCCTCTGACCTGAACCCTATAGAAAATGAGTGAGGTGAACTAAAGAGGAGAAGCACCAACATGGAGCTGTGAATCTGAAGGATCTGGAGAGATTCTGCATGAAGGAATGGTCTCTGATCTCTTATCAGGTGTTCTCCAAACTCTTCAGGCATTACAGGAGAAAACTCAGGGCTGCTATCTTGGGAAAAGGACATTGCAATAATTGGGTCCCAATAATTGTGCCCAATATGAACTAGAGAAAGCACACAATAAGATATTCCCCCCACTTTCAATTGTTTTACTTCAATGATAAGTTAGAATTTTTCTGAATTTATTGAATGAAAGATCAAAAGGATAAACAATGCAGATTTATTTTCACAGCCATCTTTGCTCATATTTACCAAGGGTGCCAATATTAGTGGAGGGCACTGTATGTTAAAAAATCTTATTTACTCAAAACTTCTGAACTGTAGTGTCAAATAGTATTATTACCTGCAATATTCATCATAATTATCCTAAATGATTCTATAGAAAACCTTATTTAATAACCTAAACCTAAGTTATTATTTACATCAGATTGCTGATTAAAGGAATAGTTCACCCAAAATTGAAAATGCTCAAAACATACAACAGAACTTGAATTGGCCTGAAAGGATGAGGAATTTACTGAATTGCAATCCACAGAATTTCCACACAAGTAATGCAATCTGGGAAATGAAGAGTTCTTCCACCTTGGACACACAAATTAATTTATTAAATATGATATAAATTAAATACTAATTTCTGTAGGTGGTATTTAAAATTCATAAATGCATGTCTTTGAATTTCAATTCATTTTAATTCTACTTTCTTACATTCAAATTAGTTCTGCATACCGTTTGCTATCTCAAGTCAAGTTCAGAAAGAAGCCTGAAACTATCCTTTAATTCAGACATTATTGAGTTTTAACCTGGGAACAATATTCTCACCTTGAGAATATTTTTGCATTACTTAGAAGCACTCAAATTGCTCCCCTTTAACCGGCTCACTGTACTGGCTTTTATTCAGTCTCTCAATGTGTTTTTATTTGGCGGCAGGGACGTGTCCCACTGGCTTGTCTGTACAGCGGGATTTTATTAATAGTGAACTTGTATGAACATGACAAGACCCCTCCATCAGTGTCAAACCTAAATCATTCATGAGCAGCTGTCATAGTCTGAGGGCCTCCGCTGTGAGCTATGTGAGTTAAGTTTTTGTGAGCCTGCCAGAGGGCGAATGCTCCCGGCTGCTAGACTGAACCTTTCCTCTGTCTCTGTCCCCTCTGTATGCAGTCTCAGACTGCGTCTCTGATAATCCAGTGCCAAAATAGCTGACCCCTGCAATGCTTTGCCCTCTTTTGGGTTTTGGATATTGTCAAAGAGAGCTTCTCCATGGAGACAAATTTGTTTTTTCATCTAGCACTTACATTTTCAAACTTAATGAAGCCTCAGTGGAAGACATCCATTTCTTTATTTTAATGATGTAGTCCTTATTTTGTATGAAGGTGGTGACACATGGGAAACAGTTTCAGGTGAGGTATATGCAAATGAGCTACATGAGCTTATCAGAACTAGTTTGGCTATCATATAAAACAGTGTTGAGGAATGACTAACTAAAAGTAGCAACATTATAAATTATAATTCTGTTTCAATTGTAAGTAATATTAAAGTATAGATGTATATATTTATAAAGAAGTTTCCTTCCTCCCCACCTAATACCTCAGTGTATTGTCTTAGTAATGTAGTTTATTTCAGGGGTTTTCATACTGAAATCATGGGGAAAAATTGTATTATTTTATTCTACTGACAGCAATTTTTCAATTTAATGAGTTTAATAAGTTGGGAACCCTTAATGAGTGTGTATGTATATGTATATATATATATATATATATATATATATGCAGACTTTGTGAACATGAACATGAGACAGAAAAAAGAAAAACAAATCTGAAAAAAAATACAGATTTTAGTAGCAAGTGATAATTTTATCCATGAAAGTACACTACTGCTCAAAATTTGGGGTTGTAAGAATTTTTTTTTCTTTTTTTGTCTTTTATGTTCACAAAGTTTGCATTTATTTGATCAAAAATGCAATAAAAACAGTGATACTGTGAAATATGATTACAATTTAAAGTAACAGTTTTCTATTTGAATATATTTTAAAATGTAATTTATTCCTGTGATGGAAAAGTTAAATTTTCAGCACCCTTTACTCAACTATTCAGTGTGACATGATCCTTCAGTAATCATTCTAATATGCTAATTTGCTGCTCAAGAAAAAATTCTTATTGTTATCACAGCTGAAAATGGTGCTTAATTTGTTGTGGAAACCCAATTTTTTTTTAAAATCGGTATTCTTTGAGTATTCATTTAAAAGAACAGCCCAAAAAAAAAAAAAAAGCCATACCCCAAACTTTTGAGTGATAAGTGGTATTGAATGCCTTTATATTTGAAAAATACTTTGCAAGGGTATCATCATGTTTAAGCATCAGTTTGAAAACCCCAAAGTAACTTCCTCAATATTGCTGCGCCTCCCCTTAATGATAAGGTTATTAATTTTCATGTCACAGTTATGTTAAAATTCCCTCAAATTCTGATGTATGTGTTAGTTCTCCTTTGATTTGTGTCTCTATATTACAGTTGTGGCTTTATATTGGTAATAATATTAATGCTGTTCTAAATTTTTAATGTTACTGAAGTATTAAAGTGACTGTTATGTGATTTAATGGGATTTACATGACCGGTTAAAATCACTAATGGAGATCGGCTATCCATCACTCACTGAAAACACACACAGTGTGTCCTGTTTTTTCCACATCACAAACCTTACAACAAATTTTCGGGTCATCGACTTTTACTTTAGACAATGTCCCCTTACCAGAACCTCTATCAGTAAAATTTCACAGGGCGGTTTATTGCTGCAGAGCAGTTCTGCACATTGGTTGGCATAATTTTATGGTCCAGCAAAACCTTTTTCCAAGCATGACTAGAAATAGCACAGAGGTAATGAAATCATCACCTGAAACAGTATCCAGCCTGCAGTTGACTCTGCCTGTAGTGGTTAATGGCTGTTTGAATGGCTGTATTGTACGTGGAGGCCTCGTAAAGTGGGCTCTTCAGGGACCAGGCGTGCAAACTGAGCTCTGTGAAATAATATATGCAGGCCTAAAAGGCTGGTAATTGTGAAAGTTAAGCAGACAAATTAATGCGCTATTAATCAACACGTCTCCAGCAAGCGTATCAATTTTTTGTATGTCTATGTGTTAGTTTATTGACAGCAAAGACTTTCCAACACTGAAGAAATCAAAGGCTCATCTAGCACTGTTACTGAGGAAAACAGATGGATGAAATGAGCCAAAATTTGCTGAATCAAGTTCTAAATTCTAAACTTTGTTCATGTGCATTCATGTATTCTATACAGGGTTAAGATGACATTCATGTTATCCAGTACTACGCTGAATGCCTCTTTAAGCCTTTAGCTTTAGTATATTTTGTTCTTTCATTTGTAAAGGGTTCCATTTGTTACAGATTATGAACCCTCATGACTTTGTGCTTTTCAGAGAAAAGCAAATAAATTCTTGAAAAGGAAATTAATTTTCTGCAGGCAAGCGACAGTCACATCAGCCCCATCTCTGATACTCCCCTCACACAAATTCACATATTAATTTTACCCTTTCTAAATTAGATCCAGCTGCACTTGATATAAAATATTCTGTCAAAAGCCGAACAATTCTCTTGATTTAACAGACTGTTTGATGCCGTCTGAGCTGTGAGGCCACATTAAGGTCTGTTTCAATGCCGGCAACAGACAACTTAATTGTATGCTGACATACTCATTCAGTCTCAGAAAATTGATTTTGACTTGAGATGGACATGTAGTCCGTTTTCTGTCATTTGAGGACTTTCATTCAAAATGAGCCTGTTAAAGATAAATGCTGACTGCTTATGTTCTGTTTCAAACTGCATTGTAATCCTTGGTCACACTTGGTTTGTTCCTTATTTTTTACTGTGTATTTGAACTAAATGTTTACGTATCTCTTTATATGTGACAGGTGTCTGTATAATTTCTGTGAGCATGGTAGCCGGTGTTCCCAGACATGGGCGTCTTTCTCCTGTGATTGCACTGGTACAGGATACAGTGGAGCTACGTGCCATAACTGTAGGTCTGCACATTGGATTCCTACATTTCAAACACACTTACTGTTAATTTATTATGTCATATTTATAGTTCACTGTCAAAATTCCCTTTGGGTTATTTGAATTTGAGTTTACGCTTTGAAAACATGCACACAATACAAAAACTAACATGATGTGTATGCATTATCAAATACTTATCAAATTTTTAGGAAGCTTTGATCCTGTATTTGCAGATCTGTGTTTTTTGCTCAAAGTCTGTTTTTAACAGGAATCATCTTTACATAATGTCTGCTAGAAGTACAGACATCTAGACAGTACTGTTTTGTACAGAAGATCAAAACGATGGCCTTGATCTTGTTTGTGAAATGTTTCAGGTGCTTTGATGAAATCTTCTATTCTCTGTTTGAATTCTTAGCCATCTATGAAGCGTCATGTGAACACTACAGGCTTGCTGGAAGCACTTCTGGATATTTCTCTATAGATCCTGATGGAAGTGGCCCTCTTGATCCCATTCAGGTCTACTGTAATATTACAGGTCGGTTGTTTCTTTCCGCCCCCAGCTCAAATGTTAGATTTGATCAAACTATTATAGCTTTCCCATGTGTTTTACTCAGTTTAAAAGTCATTATTAACAGGGTCTGAAATTAGCCCCCATCAAATGGGTAACACATATCAATTCACTTGCCAAATTAGCGGGTCATGATTCATAAATTATGCCCTCCAATCAGGAGCCTCAAACAAACTCAGTGATGCCACTTTGTTCATTCTTGAAGTGAATTTTTGCCTGTATACTAGTGATTAGATTCACTGTTTTTGACTGCTGCCTTGAACTTGAGAAAGCAAGTACAGAATGACATGTCCTGTGTCTGTGTCAGGAGGATAGACTTCAATATGCTGAAATCAGTACGCTGATTTTTGTGGGGAAACAGCTGAATCCTTTATGAATTGACAGCATGTCTGCTAATCTTCAATGTGTTTGCAATTAAACATTAAGTTTGGAGTGAGCTAATTTTTTGGGGGAATTACAAACATTTAATTATTTGATTAATTTAAAATGATTTTTATCATTTATTTTATTTTTATGGTTTCCACAAAAAAAAAATGATTGACTGTTGTAAAACAGAAAGCCATTTAATGATTCAGAATCAGATTTAATAATTAATGTATTTAAATCTAAAGAGCTTTGAATAAGCGGTGAATCCAACGCTATCTCACGGCAATTCGTACGTATTTTACGAGGTGGCTAATTCGTACAAATTCGTACGACCTCACTCGTACGATTTAGTACGATTTGTCTAAACCCCAGTGACGGGTAGGTTTAGGGGCGGGGTTAGGTGTAGGTCATTCGTACAAATTCATACGAATTGGCAACTCGTAAAATACGTACGATTTGGCAAAAATCGTATGAATTTGTACGAGTGAGGTCGTACGAATTCGTACGAATTAGCCACCTCGTAAAATATGTACGAATTGCCGTGAGATCGGGCTGGTGAATCTGGTGGATTTCTGATATTTTTGTGTTAGGTAGCAGAAGTTCTGAATGGCCAATTATAAAATAAAATAAAATAAAATAATATAAAATTCATTTCAAAACCTGATTATGAAATAAATAATTTCACAATAATTTTAATTGTGAAACTATATTCTTTGAGCTGTGGTGGATGCTTGCATAGACAATATAGGCAGTCACATTGGATGGCAGCTTTCTCTGGGGCAGCCCAGGGCACAGCACTGTCATCTCTTTGTCTTGCTCACTGAAAATGAATGTCTTGGTATGCAACTCTCTGTGCTTTATTTTACTTCATCTGTCTGTCCATATGTCTCATTACCTGACAGAATCCAAAAATTATTTTATTTTATTTTTTATAATCCTTAATACCTGGAAATGTTACTTCACTGCATTTGTTGGAAAGACATTATATCTTCCATTTTTTAAATGGTAAATCATTTGTTCATTTGTTTTGTGCCTTTCATGTGTCCTGGTATTTTGGAATAATGCAGAGCATCAAATGTTTCAGGGAGCAAAGTGTGGACGGTGGTCCGTCACAACATCTCGAATGCAGTCAGAGTGCGAGGCTCTACACTGCAGAAGCCATATGTGGGATGGTTTAATTATACTGCCTCATCTGAACAGCTGAAGGCCCTGGTATCTCTGTCAGAACACTGTGAGCAGAGAATCGCCTACCACTGCAGAAGGTCACGGCTGTTTAACCCCTGGGGTAAGTACTAACCTTAGTCTCTCAGTGTTAAGGTATGTGTCAATGCTGAAAGAACAATACTAGATTTGCTAGATTTACTAGATTTTGTCAGATACTAATAGAAAAATTTTTGTTTCCTCTTTTTATTCTGAACTATGATGAATTATATGAAATCAGCGTAAATCAGACATGTCACTTTTGCAGAGAATTTTACATGCAGACATTTTAGTCTGTCAAAGCATTATGAGAATAAATGAAGTGCATTACTAGATAATTTTGCCATGCAAAAAGATTCGCTACATTAGCATCTCACCAAATATATGTGAGAAAGGTCATAATGGTCATCCAGTGTCTGCAGGAAGGAAGAGAGAGAGGTTTTGAAAAGCTGTTATTTCAGTTTTGGCAGCTCTTGGAGGGAGTCATGTGCAGTTTCCCTCAGTTTATGAAAAATTGATGTAGCTCCGTTCCCCTGAGGCAGATATCATGTCACTGCAGACTATAAACAAGATTATTATTCCCTACCTATTGTATCATAAAAATGTGTTTTTTGGTCCAGCTGGCTTGAAAGAATAGCATAATTATTTTCATTGCTTTTTGAAACACTGGTTTTCTCTCTGTCCCTCTTGCTATTAAAAGTATGGTATTTTTGTAAGTCAGGTAAGTAGGCAAATGTCTTGGTCACTTATTTACAGTTGAATTGAATCAAATCATGCAATTATATGAGTTTAACATAC
This sequence comes from Tor tambroides, assembly GCA_021397915.2. Lineage (NCBI taxonomy): Eukaryota > Metazoa > Chordata > Actinopteri > Cypriniformes > Cyprinidae > Tor > Tor tambroides. The sequence goes on from JAFVLL020000416.1 coordinate 13,011, forward strand.
CATGTAAATAAATTTCTCACCAAATCCAAACAATATTGATTTTTAAGATTTTTATGAGGTTATGTTGGCAGTTTTCTTCTTGTACTGAGATAATAGTAAAAAAAATATATTCGATGTTAAAGACTCAAAAATCCCATTTTTGGTTTGTTTTCCATCATAGTTGTTTAACACAGATCAGTTTGTGTTGTGTTGTGTTTGTCAAAGTGCTTTCTTTTCAGTTTAGAGGTGAGAGTGAGTAATTATCATGGCATCACATAAAGTGTAATGTCTCTCACTCACTCAGTCAGAAAGCAGGTTTTTATAAACAATAGAAATGATCAAATGCTGAAAATTACAAGAGAAATGCCGAATGTAGTTAAAATTTAAGTTGCAGACTTCTTGTCATTCATCAGCTAGCAGAGAATAAAATAATAACCATATTTTTATTTTTAGTCTGGCAGTCATCCCAGTCTAAAACCATAATTACTGCCCAGATTAAATTACACTTGGCGTTAATATGCATCGCAGATTTATTGGAAGTCATTATTAACACACATAAGAGTTTTGATTGAGTGTAAATTAAGCTGTCAATTTAAAGATCTGTCAGTTCTTCAAGGTCTATATTCTTCTCTTTCACACAAATCAAAAGTATCAAATTTCCCAGGTAGTCACTGTCATCACTGATCAAGTAATTAGTCATAAAGAAGTGAAATAGATATTTCATCTGTTACATACATACATACATACATATATACACTGTAAAACTAAACAGTGAAATGAATTAAATGAAATGAGTTAATTGCACTCAAATAATAATGAAAGTTCATTGGACATATTTGAAATAAGTTCTGTAAACTCAAAATATCGTTGTAGTAAGGTGAACTTAAAATTTTTGCGTTTTCTAGTTCCCAGCATGCTTTGCATCAGACAACAAGGAAAATAAATGTAGGAATTAAGTGTTATTTTGTGTTTTTGCACAAGATTAACATAGAGAGACATAAGTTAGTACTTAAATGTTGTGTTATGTTAGGATTTACATAGGTTTCTGTTATGTTGGTTTTGTAGTGTTACCACTGTGGTGAAGAGTAGAGCCTGTGGTTAGGTTGAGGATAGACAGCAAAACTTAAAAACTATATATACTGCATGCTATTTAATTATTTACGTGCAAGTGTTGTGAGTCTTTTAGATAACAACACTAACTAGATGTTAAGTAGTACTTAACTATAAAGATCTGAATGAATGTGTTGTAGGGATGGGCGATACCTCTCATTTTATTTTCGATCCGATACCGATATTTTCAAGCCCAGTATCATCGATATCTGTAAACTAAAATGATCTTTTAAATTATTAAAAGAATATAATCAGTAATTATACTCATTTAATATTACATTTTAAAGCCATGTTTTTTTAAAACATTTCACAGGCCTTTTTTTGTTTACACTGTCAGAAATGAAATATACTAAAATTGTATTTTAGCCCTTTACTGGGGCAGTAACCTCAAAGGTGCATCTATACCCCTAAAAGGGAGCATATTAGTACCATACAAGTACGCATGCTTTAAGGGTATAGATAAGTTACAAAGGTGCACCTATGAGGGTACCTCATGAAAATTAAAATGGTGTTACATACAGGAATTATTACCTTGGTAAATTTGTGGTTACTACTGTTTTACTACAAATACTGTTGTAAACTGTGGTTACTGTAATAAAACCATGGTTTTTTTTTTTAAAGGCTGGCAGAATGCTGTACTCCTAGAGGTGAAACTTTAGCAATTTTTTTTTCTGACAGATTTATTAACAGCAATTACAGAGCATAACAGAATCCATTTGAACTTTTGACAACTGTTTAAATTTACTTACACTAACTAGCCTATTTAAAATAAATATTTCATGTACACAAAAGTTTGGGGTTAGTAAGATTTTGTAATATTTTTTAAATAAGTCTCATGCTCACCAAGGCTACACTTATTTGAACGAAAATACAGAAAAATATTGTGAAATATAACCATTAAAATAACTATTTTCTATTTTAATGTAGGCCTATTTTAAAAAATGCAATTATAAATGCATCTGTGATCAAAGCTGAATTTTCAGCATCATTATTCCAGTCTTCAGTGTCACATGATCCTTCAGAAATGAATCATTTGCTGCTCAGGAAACATTTCTGATTATTGCTGCTTCATATTTGTGTAGAAATCATGATGCATTTTTCAGAATTAATTTTATATATATAGTAATAATGTTACGTAATGTAATAATGTGGCAATGGTTTCTTAGGATCTACTTATGCTTCTGATGCTTTTGGGAAACGCAGCCCTATTTGAACAAACACTTTGACTGAGCCATGCGTCAGCAGCGACACTGTCTGTGATTGATTGGTTCTGTCTTTCAGCATTTGCGTGTGTTCCAACGAGCAGGAGAAATAGCTCTATCCAACACAATCACTCGCTAATATAGTCTATTTTTCCATTTAGAAGCTTATTTTATGCACTGAGTTTCTTAATAAATAAAATTAGTGGTTAAAAAAATGCACTTTAGAATCGATATTTTTATGTGAGGATCGATCCTTTCGATACAACATCAGTATCGAAAGTATCGATACTTTAGGATTGATCCGCCCATCCCTAATGTGTTGTTTATGGAAGCAAGTTGTATATAATTATCATTGTGATGAGTGGGGTGGGATCATGGAAATGAGGCTTGGCTCTGCTCCCATTGCTCTCAGCCCCGCCCCACTCATCATAAAAATGTTAAGCTTTATTAACTTAAAAAAAATTTAGTTTGTTTACTCAAATGTTTTTAGGCAATAAGTTTCCTCATGTTTTGAGTATTCTTAACTTATCAGGTTTTACAGTGTATATATATATATATATATATATATATATATATATATATATATATATACAGTGCCTTGCAGAAATAGTCAAACCCCTTCATTTTTTTCACGTTTTATGTTGCAGCCTTATGATAAACTGCTTTAAATGACTTTTTTTTCCACAAAAATCTACGCTCCACACACCATAATGACAAAGCAAATAACAGGTTTTTAACATCTTTACAAATTTATTAAAAATTAAAAACTTAAATGATTCCATTGCAAAAGTAATCATATCCTTATCTGGGACAGTTGAAATTTAGCTCAGGAGCATTCATATTGCTTGTAGATGTTACTACATTTGGAGTGAAGTTAACCTGTGGCCAATTCAATTGAATTGGTATGATTTGGAAAGGCACACACATCTTAATAAAAGGCTTAACAGCTGAAAATGCATATCAGAGCAAAAACCAAGCCCTGAGGTAAAAAAAACTGCCTGTAGACCTCTGAGACAGGATTGTATCGAGGCAGAGACATAGGGAAGAGTTCAGAAAAAAATTCTGCTGCATTGAAGGTTCACAGAAGCATGTAGCCTTTATTATCCACAATGGAAGACGTTTGAAACAACCAGGACTCTTCCTAGAGCTGGCCTCCTGGCCAAACTGAGCAATTGATGGAGAATGGCTTTGGTTAGAGTGGTGACAAAGAAGCTGATAGTCACTCTATTTGAGATCCATGATCATATGTGGAGATAGGAGAAACCATACAGAAGGACAAACATCACTGCAACACTCCACCAATCTGGGCTTTATGCTGGTGTGGCCAGACTCAGTCCTCTCCTCAGTGAAGACACAAGAAAACACACTTGGAATTTGGAAAAAAGCACCTAAAGGACCCTCAGACTCTGAGAAACAAGATTCTCTGGTCTGATGAACCTCAATTCTAAGCATCATGTTTGAAGGAAACCAGCTCTGCTCATCACCTGCAGAGTACCATCCCAAAAGTAAAGTGTGCTGGTAGCAGCCTCATGCTGTGGGGCTGTTTTTCAGCGGCAGGGACTGAGGGACTGAGGGACTTTCTTCAGAGTTGAAGAAAAGCTCAATGCACGAAAATATTGAGCTTTAATGAAAACCCAGTCCAGAGCATTCAGAACCTCAGACTGGGCAGAAGGCTCACCTTCCAACAGGACAATGACCCTAAACACACAGCAAGAGTGGCTTATAGACAACTCTGTGAATGTCCTTGAGTGGCCCAGCCACAGCCTGGCCTTGAACCCAATCAGATATATCTGGAGAAACCTGAAAATGTGCGTCTGCCCCCATCCAACCCGACAGAGCTTGAGAGGTGAACAGGTGAGGAGAAAAATGGCAGATAATTGCCAAATGCTGATGAGCAAAGCTTGTCGCATCAAACAAAAAAGCCTTGAGGCTATAAAGGTGCTTCAGCTAAGTACAGAGTTAAGGGTTTGGATACTTATGCAATGTACTTATTTCAGATTTTTTATTTTTTATAAATTTACAAAGTTGTTACAGTCCTGTTTTTGCTTTGCCATTATGGTGACTGGAGTGTAGCTTGATGTGGAAAAAAAAGTAATTTAATGCACCCTTTTGAGTGCATATATGTGCAGTTATGTAAATAAATAATAAAACAACTAAAAATAATTGTTTCTTATAAAGGAATAAGGAGGACACTCTCATGTTAATGTGTCATTGTGTCAACTCATTATTAACTACCCATATACTAACATCAACTAATGGCTTGTTAAAGCTGATTTTGACATGACTTTACTTGAGAGGGCCCAACATCACTAACTCATTATTAACTACCCATATACTAACATCAACTAATGGCTTGTTAAAGTTGATTTTGACATGACTTTACTTGAGAGGGCCCAACATCACTAACTCATTATTAACTACCCATATACTAACATCAACTAATGGCTTGTTAAAGTTGATTTTGACATGACTTTACTTGAGAGGACCCAATCATAATGAATTCACTGTTAACTACTTACTAAACTCAGCTCATGATTTATGTTATACTTTATATCAAACGCACATGTACTAACACAGTGAGTATTCAGCCCGGTAAGAGATGCTGTGTGGATCTTCAAGAAGCCAGAGAGCGGAGGAACAGGATCATCAGGGCTGTGCCTGGATGGACAGTGAACTCTTTCCAGTTTGAACATTTTTTTAGGAATTGTTCAACAAATGTTCTTTGTGATTTTGGGGTTTTAATTTTGTATTAATCCATGTATAAGTCACAATAGAGTGAGTTTAAAGGGAAAGAGAAGAACATAAAACAGACAAGATCAGTCATGTATTTAGTATTTTCTACACTTGAGGAGGAGGATCAACTAATCCATTGCCACCCAACAATGTTTATGACAAAGCTGAAGATGTCAAATGCTCAAATTATGATAGTATTAAATTATTTAAATTAGTTTCAAAGTCAGTCAGAGTAGTTCTTATTCCTTCTTAAAGAGGCTGTTTGATTTAGTTTACCAATAAATGTTAATTAATGCATTAACTATCAAACATGTACTAACATGTAGTTAAGGCTACCGTTATTCATGCATGAATCCATATGACTCCAGTCGTAGTTAAGGATAGTTCATAATTAGTTAACTCCTTTAATAATCATTAGTATGTGATAAATTAAGTATTAATTTGGGCATTAGTACATGATTATTCATGTACCCTTATTGTAAAGTGTTACCCAAAAATGATTTTATGTCCATAGAAAGCACATTAAATGTAAGTAAAGTGTTTACGTTTAAGGTTTTAAATATGTTTTTGGAGAATAAAATGTCAAAATTTGGTTGAAATAATGTTACATTGTCATTCAATGTAACACAATATTTATGTTAAAAGTCAAACAACATGCTTATTTTGACTTGTACATATTAAAATATATAAAAGAATAAGGGAGAATATTAAATTTTATTGTGTTTTAAATGAGTAAACAATTCTTAATGACAAATAGGCAAAACCTAGGATAGTGGAAAATTTTAAAAATGTAAAATTACAATTAATTAGTGTCTGGGGTGAAAGTAATTAGTCTTTTAATATGTCATAAATTGTTGTAAATATGCCTGACAAGACCGTTACACTGAATGACATTTTAGTGGGTGTCTTCTGTAAATCAGGGAAAAATGTATGATATTTATTTTGTGCTCAGAAAAACAAAAACAAAATTGTAATTGAATTAAACAAAACTTTTTAATTTTGGGGGGGGGGGCAACAATTAAATCAGTATTACACTTATTGTTTTTATGCTTAAATAATATATATATATATATCAGTCAGTGTCTCTCTCCTTACACTTAACGAATGTGTGTCCATTTGAAATTACTGAAATTTTTCCCATGTCAATAAAATTTTATAACATAATTAAGTCTTGCTGATGTAAAAAGAAAGAAAATGATTGAAGTATGTTTTTCAAGAAAATACTATTTCAGGTTTTGCTAACAATTTCTGAGTGATAATTGTTTCCCTTTTTTCACTGTATAGTGAATATAAAAGCCCTATAATTTCAATGTGTGGATTTTATGTACACTTACTATTATTAGTCAATTGCATATGAAATTATGACTTTATACCCCATATTATTTAACACTAAAAATTGTTTTGTTTTTGTTTTTAATTATTTGTCTATTACCGACAATAAATTATTTTGTATTTTGGGATGTACTGTAAAGGATTGACTTGTACAGGTCTTAAATGGCAACAATGAGTGCTTTGTGCATTAAATCAATATTGATGTTACATTTATACAGTTTCTACATTATTCCTTTTTGTTACATGTACATGAAGATAAGCTTAAGATGTACTTTAGATTGAATAAGTCTGTTGTTGTTGTTGCAGACGGCACCCCTTTGTCCTGGTGGGTGGACCGCAGAGGAGAGAAGAGGACCTATTGGGGTGGATTCCAGCCAGGGGTGCAGCAGTGCTCCTGCGGTCTGGAAGAGAACTGTGCCGACATGAACTACTTCTGCAACTGTGATGCAGACAGAGTGTCATGGTAACCAGGCAAATGTGCCTCATGACGTCTGTTAGATTACTCAGATGGACCTTACTTTTACTAACACTGGGTCTTATTCACTGATAATTGCACACAAGTTGCGCAATTATGTGCGTAGACAAGGCTCAAAACTAGATGACATGCAGTAAACATCTTTTTTTATAAGCCTAGACTACATTTATGCATAATTTATACCTGATCCATAAAAACTGGTAAGCACATAATTTTTATTACTCTGAAATAAGTAGCCTAAGAATTATTGTTGGGTAACTAAATTATTACATTTATAATTTACAGTATACAATATGTATTTAAAATTGTATGAGTGTGTGTGTGTGTGTGTGTGTGTGTATATATATATATATATATATATATATATATATATATATATATATATATATATATACAGTACTGTATAAATAAATATTTGAGGTCAGGAAAAGGTTTTTTTTTTATTTAAATGTTTGTATTTTATTATTTTTTTAAAAGCCTTTTATGCTTACAAAAGCTGCATTTATTTTATTAAAATGACAAAAATATTAGTACAGTTTAAAATAACTATTTTCAGTTTTAATATCATTTAAAATATAATTTATTCCTGTTATGGTAAAGCTGAATTGCAGTTATGACTCCAGTCTTCAATGTCACATGATCCTTTGTAAATCATATGCTCAATTTAATGCATCCTTGCTAAATAAAAGTAGAAATTTTTTTCAATAAATACAAAATAAAATTTTACAGACAATTTTACAAAATTTTGAATGGTAGTATATATCTAATATATCTATTTTTGTTCAAATGCTGTGTCTTGTTGCCTTATACATCTGTTGTTTACAGGGAGAATGACACTGGCGTCCTCTCATATAAGGAGCACTTGCCAGTGCGGGAGATTGTAGTTGGCGATACTTACAGACTGGGCTCTGAAGCCATGTATGTTCTGGGACCCCTGCAGTGCTCCGGTGACAGTACGTGAACTGATCTCTTCTGCTGTTGTCATACATGACAGGGATAGATTTTCCAAAGAGACTGAGAGAGAAGAAAACAGGCAGACCGATAGCAGATAATTCAGTGTATAAAAGGAATATGTAAACTGTCAAATGTATGACATTTATCTTTCTTCCTCTCTGTTAGAATTCCTGTGGAATGCTGTATCTTTTTACCAAGCGGCTTCATATCTGCAGTTCCCGGCTCTCCAGGTGGAGCTTTCCCTCGATGTCTCCTTCTACTTCAAGACTGCTTCCCCCTCCGGGGTTTTTGTGGAAAACATGGGCATTCAAGACTTTATCAGGGTTGAGCTGAGCTGTGAGTCCCAGCACATCTATAAGACTGCGACGATGTCAGATTTCTAATTGAGCAGTATAACATATAAAGTTAAAACAGAAGAAATCAAGATTAAACTTACAAAATATAATACTTATACATGCATTATTGTTTGGTGTAGGCCTATAACTATAACACTTTAAAATAACTATTAATTTCTTAAAAAGTAGTTAAGGGTATAATGAATTAACAATGATAATTATCAATATAAGTTTGTTCATTGTAAATTCATGTTTGTTCATAATACATAAAATAATTGTTCTTTTAAACAACTTGATATATTCACTACTGTTCAAAGGTGTGAGGTTGGTAAGATTTTTTAAATGTTTTTGAAAGAAGTCTCTTATGCATTTATTTGATCAAGAAGACATTTGGGAATAAATGTTTTCTATCTTAATATGTTTTTAAAATGTTATTCCTGTGATGGCAAAGCTGAATTATCAGCAATCATTACTCCAGTCTTCAGTGTCACATTATTCTTCAGAAATCATTCAATATGCTGATTTGCTGCTCAACAAACATTTCTTGTTGAAAACAGTTGAGTTGCTTAATATCTTTGTGGAAACCATTATAGAATTTTTTGATGGAGAAAAAAAAAGTTCAAAAGAACATTTATTTGAAATAGTATTATACTATATATTATAAATGTCTTTACTGTCAATTTAATGCGTCCTTGCTGAATAAAATCATTTTTTTCCTTGGAAAAAAAATCCTACTGAGCACAAACCTTTTGAATGGTGGTGTATGTATAAACTACATTTACCAAGATAACAAATGTTGTAAAATTATTGTTCATTGTTAGTTCATGTTAGCTATTGCAACTAAAGTTAACATATAGGACCTAATTGTAAAGTCTTACTGTAACTTGAATATAGGCTCAGCTATGTTTGCCATTTTTTAATCTATCTAGCACTTTTAGAAGTGTTAATTTTTGCTTGTTCAGACTGCTTTCCTGTTCCTGTTCACCCAGCTCCCTCAGCTGTGACTTTCTCCTTTAATGTGGGTGACGGGCCAGTAGTCCTGACCGTCAAATCTCCTGTGCCACTGAACGACAGGCAGTGGCATTGGGTTCGAGCCGAGCGCAATGTGAAAGAAGCATGCCTGCAGGTTGACCAGCTGCCCATGAGGATCATAGAAACCCCACCTGATGGACACCTTCGCCTTCAGCTCGGAAACCAGCTGTTTGTTGGTAAAACAAACCTTTTGAAAGTGCACTGCAGAGAGAGAGAGGAGTTGTATTTGTTTCTTACTCTTTATTCAGTCCAGTAGTATGCATCTGCCTCTGAGAAGTATTTCTGATTACTCTTTCTTCCATAATTTCCTCTCTCATCTCTCAGGGGACACAGCCACAAGACAAAGAGGGTTTCTTGGATGCATTCGGGCATTTAACGTGAATGGAGTGAATTTTGACTTGGAGGAACGGGCCAAAGTGACACCAGGAGTGAGTTCAGGGTGTGCGGGTCACTGTAGCAGCTCAGCCGGGCTCTGCCACAATCGGGGGAAATGCATTGAGAAAAGCAGCGGTTACATGTGCGACTGCACTAACTCCGCTTATGGGGGACCCTCTTGCACAGAAGGTAATATTCCAAATTTAATTAAACCTTTTATAACTGTTAAATCAAGTAATGCACAGAAAACGAATAATAGGAATAAAAGAAAGCACTTAAAAAGACTATTCATAATAAGTTTTTTAATTCGAGAGAATCCATGTTTTACTTTACTAGATGAATACCAAATAAACAGAATATAATAAATAAATAATTAGAATGTAAAATGCATTTCCTTTTCAATAAACAGATGCAATCTAACAATTAAAATCCTGAATCTAAAATATAATTATTTTGCATAAAGTTATTAAGCAGTAATGAATACTTTGAAAAGTATCACCTTTGTCTCGGACCTGATGAAACTGCCATGTAATATGTGAAGTCTATATATTTGCATAATGTACTGTAAAAATAATTTGTCAGTGAGCAAGCGCTGCCAGTCTTTGAATAACTGATGCTGGATTGGAGAGCTTTGATGTTGCCTGTATGAGCACTGAAGGCACAGAAGTCTCGGAGGCGTATGTGTTGAGTGGGATTTTTGAACATCTTGATATACAGAATCTGAAACAAAGCTACTTTTTACATAAGTATCTTCAGTTTACAAAAGCTGCCCTTCCATTATGACAGAACAACAAAGTATTAATGACTTATCATAACCTTGCTATGTTTGAATTTGCCACTTTCCTTGTGTGGGTGGATTATTCTAGCATCTTGTTAATGAAAGTTATGTCATACTGGCAGACATACTTGAAAACATACCTCAGTTTTGTTTTGTTTCTTCAGAAATATAGTGTTATATAATCTGTCTGTAAACAAGAAGGAAAAATCTACACATTTGTATTTATGAAGACATCAGAAAGTCAGATGTGCGTTAAGCTGCCTTTCTTTAGTTTGATCTGATGAGCTGTGCTGATCAAAGGCACTGAGGATGAGATGAGAAAGTCTGCCTCAGTCTGTCTGTCTGATAGAGGCTGCCATTGTGATGATGCACATTATTCAAATACAGACAGAGAAGAAAATGTAATTATAAATGCCAAAGTACTTGTTCTGATTCTTGCTGCAATAGTCATTGACATATTATGATATTGGGAATGTTTAATATCGCAATTTTTAATCTTCTCTGTCTGTTCTTTGTCTCTCTTTCAGTCTGTCATTTCCGTATGTTCTCTGTCTTTCTGTCTTTCTCCTGTTTCCCATTAAAATGTGGCACATTGCGAAAAAAATGTCTTGCAAATGGTGCTTCTTGTTGACTTCAGTGCTGTCCAGTCTGCAAACCTAAAGGATAAAACGTCTTAACTTCTAACAAACCCTAAAAAATTTAACGTTCACATGAGGATTTATCAATCCAACATTCAGAGTTTGTCTTCACAGATTTTCTTTTTCTAATTATTTCCATTTTTTCCACACTCACTAGGACACATTTCTCAATACTTAGGTCAGGTTTTCAAAACTCTTCACACAGTTCTCCCTAATCAACTTTCAGCTTGGCACAGCAGTTCATTTCACATTCAAAATGCACTAAAACTACCAAAACACTTCATGTCTCCAATCATGTCATTCTTCCAAAACACTAGCAAAGGTTGTCACCCAACAAACACTCTTTGTCATTCATAAAACAATGCTCTAAAAACACTAACAACAGGTCGCATTATACAGTTTTTTCTCTTATAAAATATCTTTACAAAACAAGAATGTCAGCTCTCTATATTTAGAATTCACTTCAGTATATTTTACTTGGTTCATTTTTACATTACAGTACAAATTGTTCTAAATTTTGTCCCCTTTTAGATGGGAATTAAATTTATAGACTAACAACTGTGTAGGTGTTCAGTAATATCATTTTTTAAATTTAGAATACATTTCTATATGGTATTACTGTAGAAATGTAGCGAATTTCTGTCTTATTCAGTTCTGTATTGTTTTAACTTTTGAAAAGAGCAATTAATTTGCAAATTGGCCTGTAGATACACTTAGACTTTTGGTGGTGGTTGTGTCTGAGTGAGAAAAGAATTTATGTACTTTGAAAGAATTAGTCATTATACATATATTTTGCCAAAGCATTGGAAAATGATCCACAGTTTAGACGAGAAAGCCCACATAGTTGTGCTCACTGTGTGAAGAGTTTTGAAAAAGTTACCTGTGTTGAGAAATTGGTTGTAGAGATTTTTATTGTTTACTAAATTATGCATGGCCGTTGCTTGTAGAATCAATTGATATAAATGTATGCATTATCAACAGTCACATACCCCCGTTCAAAGAAATCAGGTATCCTGCGATTAGATTTATAGCCAGTGTACAGTACAGACAGTATCCATCTGGTCTTTTTTATGTCCACAGAGGTGTCCATGTCCTTTGAAAGAGGAGCGTCGGTCACCTACATTTTTCAGGAGCCATTCTCTGTCATACAGAACCGGTCAGCCGCAGTGCTGTCTATCCCTTCTCAGTACATCAAGACCAGAGACAACATGGCACTGAGTTTCCAGACCACACAGAGTCCTGCCATGCTGCTCACAGTCAACACCCTCAGCCAGCAGTATGTGGCCATCATCTTAGCTCGGAACGGTGAGACGGCTGTGCAAACGTATATCATTCTCAATGCTGGATGTCATAAATTTATGAAAGGTTTATATGTCTATAATAGGGATATTGCAGCACTAAATGAATTACTTACGTCCCCTATTATCCGGAATACTGTACTGCGAGATTAAATTTAAAGAAACATAAAAAGTTATAGTTTTCTGATTGTGTTTTTCTCTAATTAGATGTAGGCCACAAGGCCATTGATTAATCCTGCACATTTGGTTCTTAAACTGTAAATTTTACAGCCTTGTAGATCACTAGAAGGTGCTAGAATCGTAGTAAATCACAATTAACTAGCAAAACATTAACAGCCCAAACTAGAGCAGACATTGTTACATAACCATTGCTGCTCATTTCATGCTGTTCTGCAGGCTTGCATTGAAACTCTTAAAAGAATAGTTCACTCAAAAATGAAAAATTCATTCTCATGTCATTCCAAACCCATATGACATTGTGGAGTTGTTAGGGCAGTATGTTTATCTTTTCTATACTATGAAAGTGAATGGTGACCAAAATCTGTCAAGCTCCAACAATGACAAAAATACTAAATGTGAAAAAAATATATTTAAAATAAATAATCAAAATAGTTCTCTCATATAAAAGTTGTCTTATATCACATGCAAAGTCTTTTGAAGTCAGATAGTTCTGTGGCGTTAATGATACCTTTATGCTTCATACTGTATGTGAATACTGTATGTACAAAAAGCATGAAACGCATATAAATTTACATCAGAATATAGTACAGAAAACATATGGACTGCTGATGCTTTTTGGTCACCATGTATTTTTATTGCATCAAAACAGCATGAGCTTTGTACGGTACTAAGGTTTGTGTTCCATGGAAGAAAGAAAATCTTACATGTTTGAAACACAAGGCAGAGTAAAGAGCTGTGCTTTCAAGATCAATCATGCCTTCACCCAGCTTACCAGAATATGGATTTTTATTGTGCAACACTCATTCCTACATAATAGTACCACCCACATTCTTGTTGAGCTAAATCCAATCACACAATGCTTTTTAGAAATATTGACAAAAAGTGTTAAGTGCAGTAATCCTTGGCGTGCAAAGAAAGTCAAGAGATGTCTCAAATATTACTGTAACAACTTTGTGAGGGAATTTCAGCACGACCTACACCTTGACCCTTTATCTGCACTATTTGTGTGTAGGAGGGACAAATAAATGTGTATTGACAAATTCAATACAGAGTAAAGGCTAGAGGCTGTCAGGGAATTAATATTTATACATTTTTTAGAGCATCTGCTAAGGTTCTACATAGTCTATATATAAACACGTTGTCTCATAGACTTATGCAAGACTCTTCTTGGGAGCTGGAGCTGTGAAGTCCATCTGCTGAGCTCTATAAGAACGCTACAGGATGACTCACAATTATATTGGAACATACATAATTCACCATGACTGGAGTTACATGCTTTTAATTTTTGCTTGACTAATCCAAGTACCACATGGATAATAAAATGGATTTTTACAATGATTTACAGCATGCTCCCAAAAAAATCATTCATCCCTGACTACAGCTATAAGTAACTTTTGCCAAATACGTTAATGCATTGATCTGTTCCTCTCAGGGAGTTTACAAATCTGGTACCAACTGCATAAGGAGAAGAGACCGGATGTGTTCAGTCCCATCTTGAGCAGCCTGGCAGATGGACGGCTGCATAGAGTTCACATCCAGCGGGAGGGAAAGGACGTGTTTGTTCAGGTGTTACATTTCAATACATGAAACGTGTACATGAAAGTTATCACATGTAGAAACACAAAAGACATTACATTACTGGAATGTAGTCGATCGAGTTGCTTTTTTTTTACATTCAGTTTGTTTGAAACATGAGATCAATTCAGTACAGATAGTTCTGAAAAACAGTCTGTTTAGTACATGGATTATTGAATCAGTTGCAGTGTAGCCCTTAGACAATTATTATAATACCTCAATTTCTCATGTATTCATTTAATTGCTCTTAATTTTTCTTAGGTTGGCCATGAAAATAAGAAGTACACCCTTTCAGATGATGCAGCATTTAGCTCTATGAAGTCACTAACCTTGGGAAAAGTCACAGGTAATGAATCTAATTGTTCCTGTTTAAAAATACTCTAATTAAATCCTTTGGGGGATATCTGCATGTAAATATCTACATTCAAACTCATCTTTGTTGTTTTGCTCATTCTTCACCTAAAGTTCTCCCACTACATAGCGCCATGACTTTTCAGATCCTGTCATGATGCTTGATGGGTCTGAAATTTCCCCTTTCCTGACATTAGACAAGGGTGATTCAACAATGAAGGCTGACTGTTTGAAACCTTTTATCTTTTTTCAGTCTCTCAAAGTGTCTAACAGTCATGACGCACATGTATTAACGGTGAATGAGCAGGATTGTGCCTGTGTCTGAAATATTCAGGGATTTGAAAAGAGTGAAACCTCATGAGTTCCTGTCTGTCTGTAATTGTAACTTTTCATATAAATGTTCACAATAGCTGTACTCAGAAATAATCTCTGACATACATGCTTTTCTTTTTCCAAACAGGAAGTGATGTCTTAGATGATGAGGTAGCTCACGCTGGGTCCAAAGGCTTCATTGGCTGCTTCTCATCTGTCCAGTACAACCACGTTGCTCCACTGAAAGCGGCGTTATTGAACCGAGGGAGCTCTCTAGTCAGCATACGAGGAAATTTACTGGAATCAAATTGCGGAGCATTAGCTGACCTTTCAACCTCTGTATCTCGTCTAGGTAAGTTCTTGGAAATGAATACAAAAATAATTAAGCTGTTTGAGAATAGAAAGTTTTTGCCTTTGAGTGTATTATATGCATAGCATTTCACTGCTGTACAATTTGAGGGATATTTTTAGGATTGAATGTTGTCAGACATATCATATCCATAATTTAAATATCAATTTGAAAAGAATAGGCATCATATTATGTGTTTGGAAGGAAACATATCCCATTTGCCTTATAATTCACCACAGTAATTGTGATAACAGTGGGTCACTGGTCTGCTTTAATGAAATGGCACATGTATTGCACTCACCTGGTGTGCTTTTTTGTGTTTTGAATGGCTCATGTGGCTTAATAGTTATGTAGAACTTTAGAGCCAAGAGTCCGTCACACACACACCCAGCCTAACAGGACAACACATTCCTTGAATTGAATTCCACGTTGTGATTATAAAATTAACGACTGACCGATACGACGCCCAATTGTCTAGATAAACATCCTGTCTGCCTCTCACATCCCATCGCAGATCCATAAAACAAGGACAGATTTGTGAGAAAGTCCAGAACATATGGAAATAGGATCGCATCTGTCTTTCTTATCAATTCCTCATGGGATCTCGAACTCCCATCACGTGACCACTTAGCTTAAGGAGTTCAATAGGATGAGTTAACAAAGAAAAGACATTTATGGTTTGAGACTGAGCAGACCAATCTGAAAAGGACCTTGTAACCCCTGTCTGTTCATCCCCTGCACTCCAGGAAGAATGTGCATGCATATTTGCACGTAGGCAAAGTTTAAAACTATTCACAAAAACTTCACAACAGTCATTGCTGCTATTAAAACAATATGTAGCGAAACAATATGTTATGTTCAAGTGGGACTTTATATTCACGTTATATTGTTGTACTCAGGTTATCGCTATAAGCTGCTGCGTTATTGGGATCAAATATTTTATAATCTTTGATGTTTAATTGTCACGAGCGCTATTGTTAGTTTCACATGCCTATGTACTATTTAGGAATTTAGGATCATATGCATGATGGATTATCTTCAAATCTTTAATTTGAACTCCTTTGTGTTTGTAGGAAAAGCTATTAACGTGTGTTAAATATGTTTATGTTTAATCATTACTCGTTATGATAAATGCAACAATTTTGTGTGAATGAAAGTTAACCTTTATCGTCGTAAGAAATGTTATAACACTTTATAGAAATCTGCTAGGATATTTCTTCATGGGACAAGATAACAGAGCAGATAAGTGCAAGCATGGAAAACCGAGCCGTGTGGGCGGGGCTCCGCCCCACAGGAACCATTTCATTGGAGAAACGCCGAGGGACGCCCTGACGTCAGCCCATCTTAAAACGGACTCCCAGCGTTAGCTCCTCGCTCTCTTCTTGCTGACGCGCGCTGCTTAGAACTTGCAAAGTGCTCATCGCCATTACCACCTGGCAGAGCGTGAAACATCGAACCAATACTTAGTCAATTTCTGAAGAGAGACCATTCAAGCCTGAAGCTGACTAGAAGAACTCTAAAGACTTTGAAGCGCGCCGCTTTCACGTCACCAGGAAACCAGCCAATCCCAGGAGGGCTTTGAACGCCAAGACGTCACAGCAAAGAGCCAATCAGCCGCTGGAGTTCCAAACCTGAAGGAACGGAACCGCGTTCAGCAGAGACTCCAACTTAAACACGTAGAATTAAAACACGTTTCATCTCTTCCTGAACTTGGTTGAATTTATTCAAAAAGTGCAGATAGAAACTCTCTGTTGTGTACTCACACGGAGTTTTACCAGTCACTAGCCACAAGGGCTGACTTTAACTTTCTCTTCAGAATAGCTACTCTCCGTGTGTGTATATGTATGTATGTTTGTCTGTTAGTCTCGTGTCTCAGAATAGCAATAAACTCACGTTTCCTTCATCAAAAGAAATCTGTTTTCTGTTGTGAAAATTTTCAGATCAGACAATGTGCCCAGATCTTAGTTACCTAAGCTCGTAAAATTACATAAAGTATTATTTCTGTTTGTTCTATTCGTAGGCCTCGAATAAGATAAATGAAATTGTTACAGATATACTGATAAGCGAATCGCTGGACGATCGTTAATAGAGTATAAATCTGACGTTTTGATTAATATCAATTAATCATATAAAATCAACCCTAATTCATAATAAAAGCCTGACCAGAGCAAAATTCCTTTATTAAATGTAATAAATCATTACATATTAGTTAAATCTCATTAAAACTTAAAATTGAAGTGAAAACAGAAAATGTAAAAATAAAAACTAATTCAAAATATTAATAAAAACTATATAAACTACTACAACTAACTGAAATGAAAGTGAAAAATATCAATACAAATATTATTAAAAATATTAATAAAACTTTATAGACATTAAATAACTACTGAAAAAATGAGAACAGAAAGTGTATAAATAAAAATTAATTTACAATATTAAAAACGACAAAACATAAACATTAAACATAAAAAAAAGAATACAAAAGTACTAAACTTTTAAATTAAATTATAAAAATTCAAAATATTAATAAACTATACAGACATTTTTCAATAATGAAACTAATAAAAATAATAAAAACAACATAAGTACTTTGCAACAATTTGTATCGTGAAAAGCACTATACAAATAAAATTGAATTCAATTGAATTGAAAGTACTAAAACTTTAAAATAAAAGTGAAAAAAAAATACTTCAAAATATTCTAGTATGTAGTATACAGTATGTAGTATAACGTATAGTATATAGACATTAAAAAAAATTAAAAACAAAAATGCTCAACAAAATTTTAACTTAAATTAAAATTAATTAATAATAATTAATTCAAAATATAAAAAAAACGATAGACATTTTTACATTTAAAACTAATAAAAACAACTAAATAACTAAAAGTGTAACCAAAAATAAAAATGGAAAATGTAAAAATAAAAATTATTTTAAAATATTAAAAAATTAATTAATAATTAATTAAATTATTAATTTAATTTTAAAACATAAAAAAACTAATAAAAATAAAAACAAAAATGACTAAAGCTAAAATTAAAATGGAAAATAAAAAATTAAAGCACTGAGAATACTAATGAAAAGTGTATTAATCAGGCCGTTTTCGGGTGAGTGTCTCTGGTACCTGCAGCTGCGCGACGGCCCGCAGGAAACTGATTCTGCTCTGCAGCAGCGATGAAGACGAGGAGAGCGATGAAGACGACAGCACCTGCAGCAGCTGTGGCACCTGTGTCCAGGCACAGGACAGCTGAGACACACAGAGACACGCGTGAGGAGAGACAGAGGAGAGAGACCGGAGGAACACTGCGTCTGATCGGCTCCTGACCTTACAGAACCACAGGAAGTCCTGCGTGACAGATGTGGAGCAGCTCTGGATCTCCACCAGAGGGAGCTGATGGTCAGCAGTCACCAGAACACAGTCCTTCTGAGAGAACACACTCGCCAGGTACACGCCTCTGCAACATCACACATTAGCTAAACATACTTTAATCAGTGGACACTCCTAGTTTCTAGAGTTAATAATAGAAGTAATAATAAAATTAAAGATCAAATAATTCTAATTAAAAACTTTAAATAGCTGAATGTTCTTTAGGGTTTCTGCTTAATTTTACCAATTAAGTGCATCCTAAAAAATATAAAATAATAAATATAACAAAATATGAAATATTATTATTGTAACAATGTAAAACCATAAAACAAAAAAATCATTACATGAAATATAAATTGTATGTTAACTGAAATCAAATAAAATATTTCATAAATCCTTAAACTTATTTCGGCTAGTTGCCAAGAAAACAATTAGAATTCAAATTAGAAATATATAAAATTAAAATTAAAGTTAGGATATGGTAAAATAACTAAAATTAAAATAAAAATAATAAAAACTATATGGTTATTAAGAAAACATAAAAAATAAACAATTAAAATTATTAAGTTGTTAACTAAAATGAAAATGAAAAGGGGGAAATTCAAAAAATGAATAAAAAGATATTAAAAAAGACTGTGCATATATACACACACACACATATATATATATATATATATATATATATAGATATACTGTATATATAGATATATATACACACACATATGTGACCAGTCTTAAGTGTCAATTTTTCAAAATTGAGATTTATGCATCATCTGAAATCTGAATAAATAATCTTTCCATTGATGTATGGTTTGTTAGGACAGGACAATATTTGGCCGAGATACAACTATTTGAAAATCTGGAATCTGAGGGTGCAAAAAAATCTAAATATTGAGAAAATCTCCTTTAAAGTTGTTCAAATGAAGTTCTTAGCAATGCATATTACTAATCAAAAATGAAGTTTTGATATATTTACGGTAAGAAATTTACAAAATATCTTCATGGAACATGATCTTTACTTAATATCCTAATGATTTTTGGCATAAAAGAAAAATCTATAATTTTGACACATTCAATGTATTTTTGGCTATTGCTACAAATATACCCCAGCGACTT
>JAFVLL020000416.1:40000-42151 GCA_021397915.2 Tor tambroides
AATTAATTTAATTCAAAAACGTTAACATTTAATAATTCATTATTACAATGATGATTTAGTAATTATATTTTATTAAATAATTTATTGCATTTACAACTTATTACATACTTAATATTATTATTTATTTATTTTTTATAATTTTATTTATTTATTTATTTTACAAAAATGTGACCCTGGACCACAAAACCAGTCATAAGGGTCAATTTTTTGAAATTGAGATTTACGCATTATCTGAAATCTGAATAAATAATCTTTCCATTGATGTATGGTTTGTTAGGATCGGACAATATTTGGCTGAGATACAACTATTTGAAAATCTGGAATCTGGAAAAAATATTACTAATCAAAAAATTAAGTTTTGATATATTTACGGTGGGAAATTTACAAAATATCTTCATGGAACATGATCTTAATATCCTAATGATTTTTGGCATAAAAGAAAAATGGATAATTTTAACCCATACAATATATTGTTGGCTATTGCTACAAATATACCCCAGCGACTTAAGACTGCTTTTGTGCTCCAGGGTCATAAATAATAGGGTCCTATGAAATTAGTTTTTACCACTCTAAATTTGATTTTATGTTATTTTTCAGATTCTCTGGTAATCGTGTGTGTGTGTGTCACTCACAGGTGGGGTTGTGTTTGGCTCCAGCCTTCACCAGCACCTGCAGCAGAGGTGCATTATGGGTAAGAGCGGCCACATCCAGCGGCACCAGCCCGAACTCACTGACACCGTTCACCCGTCCATCTGTCCCTCTCTCTCTGGATAACAGATGCTGGACCGCGAGTGTGTCTTCATTCTCCAGAGCCTCCCACAGACACGAGTACTAAACACACACACACACACACTCATGTAGATAGCAGGACATTCACTATATATATATATATATATATATATGTGTGTGTGTGTGTGTGAGTGTGTGTTTACCTCCGTTGGTCCTCTGCTCAGCCGCCTCCTCCAATCAGAAGTCTCTGCCTCACTGTGCGAAGCTCCGCCCCTCAGTTTGAGTGACAGGCTCCTGTAGATGCATTTGGGTGAGACGGGGCCGAAGGAACGCCTCCTTTGGGGCGGAGCCATCACAACATCACTACTGACAGAGAGATAGGATCCTTCATCATCATCATCATCATCAGGTGATCTCACACACACACACACACATACACAGTGTCTGTCAGTCTGTTCTTCACAGAGGAACTGCTGCACTTTCTCACAAGTGGCGGGTTTATCTGATTATTTCTGCAGTCATCACCATGATTGTCATCTTCCTCTTCCATTCACACTCTTCCTGCTTTATAGGCTACAGTTAAACACAATAGTAGGCTATTTCTTCATCACATCTTACAAACACACCACACTACTGACTGAAACTAAAGAATATGACTGGCATCACACACACCGTCATCATTAATATGAGTTTGTGATGAGACTTTAAGTGATTTTAACGGTTTATTTGCATTTTCTCCTGTTAAATCATATTATAAAGCCAAAGGTTCCGTTGACGCGCTTTATGAAGAATGTTGTTTACATTAACGTTAGTCTGAATAGTTACATAAAAACTACAGTATTTGTGGCTTTATCGACAGAATAAAGGTTTGTTTGAACGTCGCTCGTAGTTTTATATGGTTATTTATAAGCGACAGTCAGCGGTTATTCGCATAAACAACGAAAATATAACGTTACCATACAAAACAAGACTAATCTCATAAACACGACTGTATATATTTATCTAACAGATGCTTTTATCCATTGGTTATAGATCATATATCATGACTCAGAATGACAGATGAAGAGTTTTACCGTTAGAAACGAGCGCAGATGATTCTCCCTCAGTCTCCTCAAGTCGCGCAGAATATCATAAAGTTAATCTTGGCGGGTTAATTTGATTGAAACGCATCTATTCTATTCATTAAGACGAACTCTATTAATAACGCAGATGGAGAGGGTGTGCGCGAGCCCGAAAACTCCCTCAGCCCGCGTGCACGCGCACACATTTAACGGAAGTGCGTTTACTTTATCTAGAACGCGCACTGTAGTTAGAGCTACTAAAGGACTTTAATTTCTAGTCAGGATTAAATTAATTGGTAAATTAAACGTTAAAAAAAACTACAGAGTAAACTGGGATGCCTTTGTAAAATAAAATGTGGAA
>JAFVLL020000419.1:0-64554 GCA_021397915.2 Tor tambroides
TTTAATTTTCTCTGGTGATGGCGAATCTGAATTTTCAGCAGCCATTATTCCAGTCTTTATTATCACATGATCCTTCAGAAATATGCTGATTTGGTGCTCAAAAAAGGACGCTTTACATGTATTGTCTGCTTGCTGAATTTCTCTGAAAGGCCAAAGAAGAAGAAGAAGAAAGCTGCAGAAGAGGGACAGGAAAACTCAGCAACAGTGAAGAAAAAGATCAAGGGAAAAAAAGAAAAGGTGGGCTTTACCCAGAGTGCATTAGCGGTATATTGATTATAGAGAGAAGAACTGAGTGACAGAGCGCTTGCTGAAATGCTAATAATTTGGATATTTGAAATCAAAAATCTTTAAAAAGGACACATGCTGAGATAAGCTACATAAAGGCACAGTCAGAAAGTTCTGAATGTCAGTAAAGTTTGCTTTAACTCTAATTATGTACCATGCAGGGTTGATTTTGTGTTAATGTCTTTACCAGTTTTAGTAATATGCTTTTTTTTTTTTTTTTTTTTGTTGGAACTTTTGTTCACATGATGAATAGGCATGTTAGCACTTTCCATTTTCTTCACACAAATGTAAATCACAGAAATGTAATTTCATTCATCTTTTGCTATTTATCTAAGCTGCCATCTGCAGGTCAACGTCAACTACACAATCACCCTCCAGTTTGATGGATTTAAAAGACCATATCACAAAACGATTGCCTCTGCTGAAAAGCCGTCATTTTATTCAACTACTGTTGCTCTCTACCATTGATAGTAATTTTAGTTTTGCGGAGAGCGGTTTTGGAGAACATTTCTCTCTTGCAGAGCTCAAAATCTTATTCTCAGGAGAAACCGTTTACAGTTTTGTTTTTGGCTTACTGTGAAAAGATGAAGTCCACGCTGCCCCTCAGGAGTTCATTGTGATCAGGTGTTGTCTATTTTCCCACTGCAGACTAGATTTCTGTGCGCTTCAATTTCTCAAAGTAGTTTTATCTTTGGAAAAGTAAATGTTTTGTGTCTCATGCGGATCCACCAGTATCTCAGTGAGAAAAGCTTTTTATCTAAATAGCAAAATGCCATTTGTCACTATTGTATTCCTCCATTGAAACAAAGAAAGACATGTTTAGAGATCTATACCTTGCAAGTTTTACCACCAGAAACTTTCTAAACAGCAAGACTTGCAACCAAATTGTCAGCAAACAGCCATATAATTTATTAATCCTGTGTTTACATACATCCTGTTTTTACAGTTTCACAGTTCATACTTGTTGATTTGAGTGTTAATCTTCCTGGGTTCAGTGTTGTGCCAAAAATTTATTCAAAGTTGTTATGTAGGTGATATGTTCAATTAAAGTGTTGTACTTTTTTTGTTGTTGTTGTTAAACATCATGCAACCCCTGCAAAATGCAGAAAATATTCACAAAATGTGCAGTGATGACTCCTTTTTCCCTTTCAAAGGTGATAAAAGAGGAAGGAGGGCGTTCTATCTCCACTAAGAAGAAAAAAACCAAGGAAGAAATAGAGGCAGCCAGGGCTCTCAAGATTAAGAAGAAAGAAGAGGAAGAGAAACAAAGATGGAGATGGTAGGCTCTCTGCATGCATCATCTTGTCTGTATGGAATAGAGACACCTTTTGCCCAGAAGTTTTGTTTGTCTCTTTTCTGCTTTTCTCGACTTCTTGACTTTTTCATAGGTGGGAAGAGGAGAAGTATGAGGATGGAATTAAATGGCGGTTTCTAGAACACAAAGGGCCGTATTTCCCTCCCGAGTATCAACCCCTTCCAGATGATGTCAAGTTTTACTATAATGGTTCGTATTCAGATGTTATGAAGATCTAGTTGTGTCTTTGTTCCTGATGCATCACATGCAATCGTTTCAAGGCAAAACATGTTCAGAAGAAAGAGATTTTGGTCAGAGAGCGGTTAGTTCATTGGTCAATGCTGTTCACTTTAATTTTCTCGGTTTGGGCACGCAACCCAGCTCAAGGTTGACCTGTTCCTCTGCTGGTGTCAGGGATACTCCAGAGAGCACAGGAAGAGTCTTTAATCTCTTTGCTAAACTTAAGGTCAGCTTCCTCTATTAATATCCACTCTGCCATTTACCGTAGAGAGGCGTTTCTTAAACTATAAGTGCGTTTCAGAAGGCCCAGGCCATTAATCTTAGTACAATAACCCAGAGGGGGAAGTATTTTGATTTTGTACCTGAGACTCTCTGAACGGTAAGCTATAAATGCAGTTCTGATTATATTTGTCCTAGGCCATGATTCTCGGTGATACATTTAAAGTCCTATTTTGCAGGGTGTGCTGCTGAGTCCTGTGGGAACGCGAGTCTGATGACTCATCTTAACGTGGTTATAAAAACCTTTAGCAATCTTCTGTAGTAGATCTGTGCAAACGATATCATGTTTATGTGCTTTTGACTCTTATGTTTTATGTTCTTATGTCTTAGGAGGAAATAAGCTAATAAATAAATGAACCGATGTTTATTTGCTGAATTCTCAGAAACAAACTTTTAGTTATTAGAATGCTGAAATATAGGATTAGTGTACACTAATTATTAAACTTGCATGCAATTATTGCTATTGACATGAATGAAATCTCAAATCATTCAGCTCATGGAGAAGATATGACTGGTTTTTTTGTTGTTGTTTTTTTTTCTGTTTTTTTCTTTCCAGAAATCAGAATAGTGAATTTTCTCATTGTGCCTTGCAAACAATGAAACAGTGCAGCGTCTAATTTTTTTATAGACAAGGTGTGTCCGATTGACACTGTGTTATCCCATGAGGCCTTGGAAGAGGAATCACTATAAAAAAATAAGGCAGTAATTATTTTGATATTATGGAATATTACCAATAAATGGCCAAAGTTAAAATTCTGTTCCATGTAGTGTCCAAAAAAAAAAGAATCCAAGATTATAAAATGTTAAAAGTGAATTTAGGCATCACTATGTATTAAATGAATATATTCCTTTTTAAGATCTTCTGAAGATTCATATAACAGCATTATTAAATTTATTATTAAAGCGGTGGTGAAACAAATGTAGCAAACAAATAAAAGTACTTGGTTCTATCCATACATTGTTAAATGGATTTTGAAATTTGGGCATTGCGCTCAAAAATGTC
Organism: Tor tambroides; assembly: GCA_021397915.2. NCBI lineage: Eukaryota > Metazoa > Chordata > Actinopteri > Cypriniformes > Cyprinidae > Tor > Tor tambroides. The sequence continues at coordinate 3,102 of JAFVLL020000419.1, forward strand.
ATTTTGATTAGAAATGAAAAAAAATGAAACCTATGCACAGACAATTAGTTAAAAATATGGTAGGGTGCATTTTCGTTTCCTGTTGATTTTAAAGATCAGTGTCAATATATTAACACTAGATGATGGCAAATCATCTACTGCATATTTATAAAACATACTTTATTAATGGTACATAATTTGACCCAACCCACGCATAGCTGGTTGTTAGCTGGTTGCTTTAGTCGCTAAAGTTCTTATAGTAAATATGTTCTGTTTTGTTGTAGGAAAGCCGGTGAAGCTCAGCCCGCCAGCTGAGGAAGTGGCCCTTTTCTTTGCTCAGATGCTGGATCACGAATACACCACAAAAGAGGTCTTCCGCAATAACTTCTTCAGGGACTGGAGGAAGGTAAACCTCTCTGACACTTGTAAGCCTAGCTCAATCTTTAACCACTAGCTTTTACACTTACACGTTTGTGGAGGATCTAGGAGGGATGGGTGACAGGTTATGAGTACGGAACAGTTATGAAGCTTACAGCATCCCAGAAGGCCTCGGGGCGTATCATGCAGAATTAATTTTGTGCTGCTTAGTGCTCAATGCTCTTGAAAATACGATTTGTGTAAAGGCATTGATATGCTAATCCAGACAACTCGCTTCCCGCATATGAACAAATCCAATTTAACTGTTTTATTATAACACGGAAGCCCCTGCTCGCTTCACTGAGCACAGTCTCCGCCCCGTGCCCGACTGTCAATCTCGAGAAGGAGCGAGAGAGGAATTCAAGTGATGAGACACCGGCTCTATTATTATAGTGCTTTCGAAAAGTGTTTTTGTGTCAGCTTGTTTGTTGCTCGCTGTTTTCTTCCGGGTGATCTGCAGCGTAGCGTTTGCAGCAAACACTTGTTTAAAAATGTTCATTTAGATGTATCATGACCTTTTGACCACTTTAGTACTTATTAATGGAGACCAAACTTCTGAATACCATTGAGGGTTCAGTGGATAATGAATTTCTTGTGTTTCAGTGTATGGCTGCCCACAGTTGTGCCCACATTCATTGACTGTGCAGTGCAGACAGCAATTAGGAAAACAAGGTCAATGAAAAGTGTGCTGGGAGGGAGGAGGCGTGTTTATGTACTTCTTAGCGTTTGGTAATTACTGCATATTAGAGACCCGCCAGAACTGGGCGCCACAGGATGTAATCAGAGAGCAACTTAACTTGTAACTAGCTACAAAACTGTGTTTAGGATAAGTGCAATTGCAGGTATAACAGAATTCATCTTTGATTGCCTTTTCTTAGTGATGTCTTCAACTAGGGAAGCAGAGATACTATATATGGCCAATACAGACAAGACTCTTTGTTTTTTTTTTAGTTATGCCAAGCAACCAATAAATGTCTGAGCTATATATCAGTGGTGCGTGGTAGTGTTCTGAAATCAGGAGGCAAAGTTTAATTTTTGCTCTGTGTATTAAATGCCGCTCCATTTGAAAACAGGTGATGGAGATTTAATGCTAATCACGGAACTGGCTTTACTGACTAGATGCGCATGACAATCGCATGCAATATATCGTGCAGCCCTAATTTATACACTTTTTAATGTTCCTATTACATGACCTACCAGTGACAGTTGCATTGCTTCACTACCATTTTATAAATCCCTTTCCGTGACCTCACAGGATAGGTGAGGTAACTCTCCATTCAATTCAGAATCTTGGTGGAAGTAGCAAGTTATCCGGGTACTTTTTGCTTACTGTTTTTCAAATACCATGAATTTGGACATACTATTCATTTTGCTTACTGTTTATTGCCTACTTTATAGTATTGTTTTTTTTGGGGGGCGGGGGTTCTCCATACAATCAAAGTCAGTGGTCACCAAGTCTGTATGGCTACCAGCATTCTTTAAAATATCTTTTTTTGGTGTTCCTCAGAAGAAAGTCATTTAGATTTGAAACAACATGAGGATAAAAATAATTATGATAGATTTTTCTTTTTTGAATATATGAATGTAAATATATTAATATTAATGTCCTCATAATAATAGAGAAGGGACCTTTCCGCTGCTGGTCACATAATCCCTAAAAACTCCTTTAGAGTAGAGAGTTTAGAAAGACCAAAGGAATTTAATAAGAGTTTGTATAATTTGACCTTGTTAAAGTGTTACATCTTTACCATAATGTAGAATCTAGCATATTGCATAATGAAGCTAGTGCTAGATTATGTAATTTAAATGTTAAAATTCATAGAAACAATTAAATAGCCATTATTGGTGATTTATTTAAAAAAAAAAAAAAAAGTATAACTGTTATGGTTCTGATATATTGTATATCCCTAGCCCAACCAGAGTTTGGGAAATCTGTTTTGGAAGCTATTACTGAATAATATCTCAAATCTCTTTGTGCTGTTACTTTTCTAAGTAGACTTACATTGTGTACATGGCAGATGATAAAAGAGGTAAAAAGAAATCCCATAAATTTAGATTGAAGGAGGTACCCTCGCTACTACTAGAGATTCATTATCAGTTAGTAACCACTCAGATCATACTTGCAACAGCATTGCAAGCAACACAATAAAAACACTCCGAATGTCTTTTAACCCAAAACATCTTTGCAGTCTGGTAGTGTTTTGCATGGGCAAGCTCAAATCAGGGTTGCCATGTCTGCATAACAAAATTAGCCCATTGACCCTATTTCAAATATAAAACCTCAAAATACCACTCCCATACCTATTATGTGACCCTGGACCACAAAACAAGCCTTAAGTAGCACGGGTATATTTGTAGCAATAGCCAAAATACGTTGTATGGGTCAAAATGATAGATTTTTCTTTTATGCCAAAAATCATTAGGATATTAAGTAAAGATCATTTTCCATGAAGATATTTTGTATATTTCCTACCGTAAATATATCAAAACTTCATTTTTGATTAGTAATATGCATTGCTAAGGACTTCATTTGGACGACTTTAAAGGCGATTTTCTCAGTATTTAGATTTTTTTTGCACCCTCAGATTCCAGATTTTCAAATAGTTGTATCATACATCAATGGAAATCTTATTCATTCAGCATATTCATCTTATTCACATCTTATTCATATTCTTATTCATTCACCTTTCAGATGATGTATAAATCTCAATTTCGAAAAATTGACACTTAAGACTTTTGTGGACCAGGGTCACACATACTTTTTACGGTCACCGCTTATAATTTCAACTTCCCTATATTGTAGTAATCATAAAAGAGCTCACAAGAAATCCAAAGGCTCTCTACAAGTACCACTTACTAATAAAACTTAATATCAAGCACAGTATTTATCATAATAGAATATAAAATATTTCAAGTAGAATACACTTTATGCAGTATATCAAACGTTTAACCCAGTGGAAGACAAATCAACCCGCGGCAACAGTTTAAAAGTAAATTAGGGAAAATGGGCTCATTTTTTTTTCATTTGTTGCCACAGAAATGACCTTTTACCTTTAAATACAGTGACACATTTCTTGATTGCCAGTTTGTTGTGCCATTTAGTAAATTTGATTTATTCAACAGTGTAGACTCATGGATCGTGCTGTGCTCTTATCCGTTGTAATTGATTTGTGGGTCTGTGAGGTTTGAGAGTCTGTTCGTGTGCCATTTTTGGGCCCTTCTCTCACTTTGCCTCTCATTTTATTCTTTTCCTCCCCTCTGCACTGGGCTCTGCTCCCTGGCTAATGGCCCTGGGGTACCATTCATGGTCGAGTGTGTGTATGTGTGTGACAGAATGGGGAGATGGAGGGGGGCAGGTCAGAGGAAATTGCTTGTGTGGGGTCCCGTGGCGCAGGTTCTCTTCACCAGCCCCAGGAGGAGAGATTAGAGTGAATCAGTGTTAGTGTGACATTTAGCACTGCAAAAGTGCAAGAATAAATCACAAGCCGACAAAAGAGAAACACGTATGGCAGTCCTCTGTGACCCCTCCATCCCATACTTACTTTTCTCTCCTCTCGTTTTTCGCTTGTCCTCTTCTTTCTCCTTTCCTGTGCCCCGCAGGAAAGCTGTGATCATCACAGGTGAGGGGATCTCGGTCCTCTGGAGTTGCTTGGATGATCTTTAGTGTCTTCTGATGTAGAATGTACTTGTTGTTATTGTATGTCATGAAACAGGCCATATCCCAAAGCAGTTTCAGTGCAGAGGATCAGAAAGCAGGCTTTTTTAGTCACTGAGATGTAGACAACTGCTAAAAAACAAGAAATTGCACTCTCAAAGGAGTTTAGCTTTTGAAGTAGGGCTGTCAATAGTTAAGATTTTAATTTATTAACATAGCATACCAGTTAATTAATGACATATTTAAATACTTGCAGAGAAAAGCTCCCAGAAGTAGATAATTCAGGCATTATTATGGAAGATGGGTAGATTATTGAATACACATTACAATAAGATGCTTTAGAAGTCCATTTATTATTTGTCAATTTATTATTGGTTTCAAGTCAGTTATTTCTATCTTTTGATGTAATGTCAGTAAATATCAGTTTACATTTCCAAACATTCATTTTGCCGTTAATTGTAATAATCCAGTGAGATTTTTGTCTGACAGCAGCCAGTGCTCCACACAGAGATCCGATCTCATCATCATCCAGTCTGTCTGGAATGACATGAAGAAACAGAACAAACTGAGACAAACAAAAACAAAATCTCACTGGATTATTACAATGAATGGCAAAATGAATGTTTGGAAATGTAAACTGATGTTTCCTTCTGACACACTACAGCAAAAGATAGAATTAACTGACTTGAAACCATTTTTTAGCTGGTGATAATACTAGTTTTCTAATAATTTTGCCCACCACTGTACCTTACTAAGTATTAATAAGCAGCAAATTAGGAGTTTATTGAGGCAAAAGTTGTAGTTAATGGTTTGTTAATGGCAAGAATTGGACCTTTAAAATAAAATGTGACCGGTTTTCCTTTACATAGTTGCAATTCATGACAGGAGTACCAATTGGAATCAACCTGAATGCATGCCTAACTCAAAAGCCTGCTGTAATCTCTCAAAATCTTGACCCCTGAGCAAAGTCAAAGTCATAGCTCAGCTTATTTCTAACATTTGAGCAATGTACATTATGATTCAAAAGTCTGGGGTTGTTTTTTTTGTTGTTGTTTTTTGTTATTTTAGTCTCTTATGCTCACCAAGGCTCCATTTTTCATTGAAATTCAGTAAAAACAATAATATTGTGAAATATTATTATTAATTTTTACAAAGTTTTCTATTTTAATATATTCAGGGTTCCCACGGGTCCTTGAAATCCTTGAAAGTTTGTGAATCTGAAAAAGACATTTCAAGGCCCTGGAAAGTTTTTGAAAATAAACATACATAGGTACAGGTCCTTGAAAGTGCTTGAATTTATTTTGTGCAAGAAGTTTTCTGGGAAAAAATTCCATATTATTCCCTCCGGTCCACTAATGTGTTATTTCGCCAACACTTCGTATGCATATTAGCTTGCTTGATTTACGTTAGTTACCCGCATTTACGCGTTACGTCAAGTGTTTCCCGCGTGAGGTACTTTGTGTTGTACATTGCCATGACATTCGCACGTGCACAAAACTACTACGATGGTACCTCAATGTTTCACAGACACACTGTGTTCAATAAACGTAAATAAACAAAACATTTGTGATAATCTGTTGCCCAAATATTTTATTTAATGTAATGTTGAATTGCTTTGTTTGTTAAGATAACGTAAACCCGTGAGGCAAGAAAAACTTAAAAGCATATAGATGTGTGCAATATATATTGTCTGTGATATCGTAATTGTTGTTTTAACGATGTGCGATTTGACATTATCGAATATTTTGCAAAAACCATTCAAAACACTACAGAGTGCACGCGTACATGAAGTCTAGACTAGTGTGGGCGCATATACCCCCAGTTTCACAGACAGGACAAGCCTAGTCCTAGAGCAAAATGTAAATCTGAGCTGTTTCAAATAGAAAAAACTGCAAAAGACTGATCAAAACATGTCAGTGCCTGTTTGTCGTCAGTGCACACCAGTAATGTTTTTTCTAAGGCATGTTTATAAAAATTACTTAAATGTCCTGTTGAACTACGGCCCTAATCGTGGTTGAAACAGCCTATCTATGAAACCGGGCCTTAGAGTGCGTTCTTCACTCACTGCATGATTCAGTCTATTAAAATGCATTTAGAATGATCACAAATTCAAGACATGGGGGCAGAAAATGTATATATATTTATACCACTTCATATAGTTAATCAATTTCACACGAAGAGTACCATTTTTTTTTTCAACAGCTCAATAAACAAGAAGTTAATTAAGAGACCTAAGTTTTAGACACCATATTGCCTGTTTTTGCTCTATTTCGCCAACAAAAATCATTCCAAACACAGCCACAGCTCTGTTTCTTGTCTCTGAGCAACATTATGGCCTTTAATTCCTAAATGAATCAACCGTTTAAATGACTCGGTTCAATCGCAATGACTCACTTTTTAACAGTGACTTGCTGCCACCTATTGGCGGTTTTAATTTCACATTGACTTTTTTTTCATGTTTTAAATCAAATATCAATATTCAGCGTTTTATGATTAATATAGTAAACCATTATTTATGCATTTGTAATTGCAGGTTATTTCTTGCATTAAACAGTGTGTAAATACATCTAAATCCCACTTCAGATGCAGCTTCTATGTTGATTTCATTTACTTGCTAACAGCCCAAATGTCTTATTATTCTAATTCACTGATTAAATGTAAGAATTTGACTCAAAAGATAATGGACGCTTTTAGAAAAAGAAAAATGGCTTCATAAAGGTAAATGCCTGCAAAATGCAAAAATCAGTTTAAACTTATTGGAAAAGATTCATTTCTATCAGTGTGAACTGACCACCACACAGAATATGAAGAATATCAAAAACTTTAGGAGTCAGCTGTCCACGGCAGTCCTTAAGGTACCAGCACAATAACACACTCAGCAAATTATCATCTAATTATCGTTATCGATAAAATCCTAGAAAATATCGAGATATTATTTTTTGTCAATATCACACACCCCTAATATTCATATATCTTAAAACTTCTAGTTACACGAGCCTAAGCTCTTTTCAATAAAGTCCATGCAAAAGTTAATATCAGATCATTTTAGAATACAGTATAGGATGTACCGAATATTCTTCAGTTTTATGCAAAAGAAATACGACAAATAGAATATCAGATCTCTGTCATATTGCCAAAAATAAATGCTTTTTGCATCGTTGTGTTTGACACATGAAAACTGTAACAATGTATCTTACAAGGTAACACGATGTAACCTTGCTGTCACTTGAAATGTGTGCCACATTAAGTCCTTGAATTTGAGGGTATTGGACCTGGAAAGTCCTTGAAAGGTCCTTGAATTTGAAGTTAACCAAGGTGTGGGAACCCTGTATATTGTTCATCAAAGGTTCTACTCCAAGTATGACGATTCAAAGCCTTTACTGCCAGAAGCTTCGGGATCATTTGGATAATTTTTGTTAATTATTGTTAATTCTCTCTCATCAGTTTTTTCACATAATCCTCCTTGTAACATTTCTTGCTGCTGATACAGAAAAAGGCCAATTTCTGATATAGTATGTGAAGTTCTTGTGGTTAAGTGTGTATGTGTTCCTAAAAAACATCAGGGTGCCTGTGAGCCTTTTCTGATCTTCACACACATACACTTACCCAAGGTCAGCTGAAGTTCACTCAGTTCAAGCAATTTGTGCTTGGTCTGTCACCCTGTATGGATACAAAACAGCGCCTTCAGCTTAATACTTATCAGATGTCTGGTAGACATATGAAGCGAGTAGCGACTATCTTAAAGCCCTGTTTGGATGGGACTAGTTTTCTCTTAGGAGTCAAGTTAAATTTGTTTTTCACCGCCTTTAATATTGATTTTAATCCCTTCCAAATCTGTTTTTCTCACCCAACCTTAGGACAAATTTTGGTGTAAATTATCCACTTATTTCTGCTCTTGGGTCCTCTGAGAAACCAAGTGACATCTGTGTAGGAATGTCTGTGTTGTCACAATGCTTCTCCTAATTTATTTTGACCTTCGTCGAATACAGCAACTAAAGCAAAATTTGTAGTTTCACTGCCTGGTGAACCTTCAATATGGATTTAGACCTTTATGCCAACTTTCTGTGTAAAATAACAGTTGGTGGTTCAAGTAATGCTGGCATCTCATCCGATTTAAAAAGAAAATTAAATCAAAAAGGAAAGTTGCTGCTCAGAACGGCCACTGTAGAGCAGCGTCTGGTCTGATCCTCAACACCTATTAATATTTTCTTGTAATTATGTGCATAATGTTATAACTAGCAAGCACATACTGTATAAAAGTTTGGCATTTTCTAGTTGATTTCACATGATAGACTCGTAACAGTGTTATTGTTAATTAACTACTATTAAAACATTTTTTAGTAGTTAGAATAAAGCTTAAATTAAATCAAAAATAAATATTAGATTAAAAAACTAAACCTAAAAACATGGCAACTCACTAAAATAAGTTGAGATATTATATAAAAATGACAGGACACAACTAAATTAATACAATGTAAACTACAATTAAAATGAATTAATAAAATAAATACTATAATAGTACATTAATAATACTAATGTAACACTGTCTGTAACACCCAAAATCCAGACAATAAACAATCTTAGTAAAAACTACAGAGATCCAAATTCACAGACGTCTTACGTTATCCTAGCTCAAACTTCATTTGCAAAGTCTTGGTTTTGATGGTTTGTACATGCTCTTCTGCACAGGAGATGACTTTAGAAGAAAGACAGCTAATAATGGACCTGAACAAGTGTGATTTTGGGGAACTCCATGCTATGCATAAACAGAAGGTGGAAGCCAGGAAGAACTTGAGCAAAGAGGAGAAGTTGGTAGGTGTCCTTCATAACATCTGAATGTTTTAAATACAATATAAATCAAAGTTACATGCTTTGCTCCTCTGATGTTCCTCTGAATTGATAAATGTTCTCCAGGTTAACAAAGAGGCCAATCAAAAAATTGTTGATGAGTATGGATACTGTGTGCTGGACCACCATCGTGAACGCATTGGGAACTTTAAGATTGAACCTCCAGGGCTTTTCCGAGGCAGAGGAGACCATCCTAAACAGGGAATGCTGAAGAAGAGGATTCAGCCTGAAGACGTCATCATAAACTGCAGCAAGTGAGGCTTTGTTGTAACAGTCCACTGTCAGCATAGCTTTTTCGAGTCGAATTATATGTTCAGAAGTGGGATCATTGCTGTAGCGCTCTGGCATAAATGCAAGGCCTAACAAAAGCACGTCACAGATATGTTTCATAGAAAGTTGTATGCCTGTGGGAAAAAGCAGTTTTCCTTTAAAAATCATATATATGCAATATCAAGTAATGTTTCATTCTGCAGTCAGTGTGCTGTGTTCAGAGGAAGCGTAAGGTTTGAATTTACTCCACAGGGACTCTCGTATCCCAGAACCCCCAGCTGGTCATCATTGGAAGGAAGTCCGTCATGACAACACCGTAACATGGCTAGCAAGCTGGACCGAGAATGTACAAGGATCTTGTAAATATGTGATGCTCAATGCCAACTCCAAACTTAAGGTATATATTATAGCCTCAGCTACAAATTCAAAGCTTTAAGCGCTTAAACAACATTTATTATTTGAAGGTATTATTATGGCAACTATTATTATTATTAGTAACTAAATTTATATTTTATTTTATTTATTTAATTTTCTACCTTTTATTTTCTCTAGAAAAAACTTACTGCAGTATAAACTACCTTGATTAAATTCAGATAAAACCATTCCAAAAAACAAAACAAAAACTATGATTGGTTGCTTTATATGTTGGTCAGACAAACTTTTTTATATAAGTTAAAGGTTCTTGGTCCGAATAAGCTGCAACCTTGATGCAACTTCATGCAGTTAGTCAAAAGTCTGGCGATGTGAGAGTAATATTTTAGTGAGTACCTTATTATTCACTTGATTAAAACGTACTTGTTGCCCTCGCCCTTCTCTCTGCCTGTACATCCCTTCATTTCCAACTCATCTTCACGTCCTCTTCACCTCATGACTGTCTGTCTCTGTCACCTTGTTAATAATAGATGTGATTTGATGTCGCGATTTAGCGCTGAGTCCGGGCCAATCAAACAGAGCAGACGTGTATTCTCGCGTTCTGCCGAATCACGCTCACTTAGTTTCAGCTCAGCACCTCATCTTCACCTTCGTTCCACTCACTTCCTCTCGCTAATTAAATTAGGAAGCAAAGCGATCCTTTTCATCAGAACTGAGTGATGGACACCTCTGAAGAAACTTAATAATCATAACTGAAGAAGAACAGATTCACAACACCATCTCTGAACTGCCTCATCACTTTGCTTTTCTTTCATGAGTCCTTTCGTTTGTCTGCTTCCTGTTGCTTTATGTGTGCTGAGTTAGTGAAGGTTAAATTATTTTACACTATGTTGGTCAAAATGCTGTTGCTGTAACAACAAAGTAACTTTTTATTTGTACAAATTAAGTGCTACTGGCTGGATTCTGACAAACCTGAGGTTTGTTTATGTAAAAGTAAATATGATGTTGGTTTTCTGTATTTGGACTTGTATATTTTTTTTATCATTCTTCTCATTATATGACCTTTGTGGCTTTTAGTTCATGTCTGTTATTTTGAAGTCATCTGTATGCTAGTAAATGTACTTTTAGCTAATATATAAGCTTTTTGATATTTTCTGTTCTCAACTTCCTGTAAAATTGCACAGGAAAGGCTGGCAAAAAATTGTATTAGCCATACCATTTCGTGGAGTCTTTAAACTATTTTTTTAAGTCTCTTATGAAACAATCTTTTACATCACCTCATAATTCAATCTGCTCCTTTGGAATAAGATGGTACTTTAAAACTGATCACTCATGGTGTGTCAGGGTGAGCTGCCCCTTGTCAGGTCATTTGGGTTTTTTCTTTACTTTGTTACTTTTTTTTTTTTGTCTCCTTTAGGGTGAGAAAGATTGGGAAAAGTATGAGGTGGCTCGCAAACTGAAGACACGTGTGGATGCCATCCGAACCCAGTACCAGGAGGACCTCAAGTCCAAACAGATGGGCACACGCCAGAGAGCCGTAGCTCTCTACTTTATTGACAAGGTCAGGCCACACAAGCGGCACAAACATAATTTGTGTACTTGCACTACATCAGTGGGCTTTCAATCATGATGACTTTATTTTAGAAAGACCAAAGAGTTAGAGTGTACCGTTAATCAGTTCATGTCAATTAAAATGCCTGTTGAGAATAAATACAGCAGAGCTTGAGGAGATATCATAGAGGACAGCATGGTGCATTATTTCCTGGCCATTTGTTTAAACTGTGACAACCACTCAGAAATATCTGCAGGTGTTCATAGGAGGTTATATTATACATTTTGACACATTTTTCCCCCTGTGGTTAACTTATAATGTTATTTGAGGTTTTTTGGACTGTGTTAATGAATTTTGGTTCCTGAAGTTGAGTTGCTAAATCAATTAATGGTCGTTTTGGACTGAAGTTTTAAGTTCTTGACAGTTACAGTATGTTTCATACTATAATGAAATCTTCAATTCAAAAGTTCATAGTTCAGTTTCTCATGTTATTGTTAATTTAAGTTGCCTCATGAAGCTAGACAGTAATATCAGTAAGTTTATTTGCTGCAATTTTACTTTCTCACAATTGATGTAACTTTTCTCATGAAACCATATTGTCACAATTGCAGCTTTCTCATACTTGCGACTTATTAGGGATGTAATGATTCACTCAACTCACGATGCTATACGATTCACAATACTGGTTTCACGATACGATTTTCTAACAATTTTTTATTTTACAAAATGAGATTTGAGACAAGTTAGAAACGAAAAGGTGTCCGTTTATTATTTCTCAAAATGCTAAACATTTCTTTGAGAATTTGAAATGTCAAATAACAAAACAAAACTAAATTGTAATTTAAAACAAACCCCAAATCAAATGAAAGAAGCCTAAATATAAACAAACTAAGGCTTTGTCTGTGCTATTTCCATTTAAAATGAGAGGCAACCACTATATTTTAATCAGGATCGAAACAAAGATGCAGCATGAGCAGTTTTTAATCTAAATTGCATTGTATAATTTTGAAATTTGAAGCAAAAACAGAATGGTTTGACTTTAGTTTTGTGAAACTATACTACATAAAACATCTGAATGAAAGAACAACAGCAGACGGGCCGAATGAGAGCGCAGATTCATTCTTTGACAGCAGGTGGCGCTTATGGAACAGCGGTGATATAGCGTATTGCGATTCATTTAACATCTCAACTTATTTTAAATCGTCACATACTTGTATCGATTTTCAACTGGCTTGGGGGGCATCGTTACATCCCTACTTCGCATATTAGCAAATTTGTCAGTTGCAACTTTCTTGTAATTGTGACTAGTTTCATGACTGCAAATTCATATCTCATGATTGCATAGTAGCATGTCATGATATCAAATTTATCAGTTGCACCTTTCTCCTAATTTGCAGCTTTAAATAAAAAATCATAACGCATATTTCTTGTAAATCTCATTGATATTTATTTTTTACTCTCACAGTGTAACTTATGATTAGTGTTGTTTTTGGCGGCCTGTTTTAATTTTAGTTTTAGTCTAGTCTTTGTGTGAAGCTGTCATTTTAGGTTTTATTAGTTTTAGTCACGTTCATACTCTTTTTAGTCTAGTCAAGTTTTAGTCAACTAAAAGTCTGAGCATTTTAGTCTTATTTTAGTCAGAATTATCCATGACTATTTTCGTCTAGTTTTAGTCGACGAAAACTGATGACATTTAGTCTAGTTTTAGTCAATGAAAATTGTATTTTAGTCTCTTTTTAGTAATGCTGTTCTATTTAACCCAGTCAATATAGTATAAATACCTAGTAGTATAGACGAAACCAAAATTTTCTTTTAGCCAAACCCATTTCAAACAAGGTTATCTTATTATATTATTACCTTATAGACTCAAGAATACATCCATTCCAGACACGGAAGACGCTCTGATTTGAATTTACAACATTTATTTTACCAACTAAACATGTTAGAAGTACACACGCATACATTTTCTCCAAAAGACGAACCATCGGCCATCGGTACTTTGTTGTTGTCGTCTTCTAAATAATGCCGCGAGTGGGGCTTGAGGAAGTGACGTCGCCTGCGTCTGCGCAGTGCGACCTGATGCAGCCGCTGAAGTGAGACACAGGAAACAGAAATACTGCAAAATAATAATAATAATAACGCAACTAAACGAGACGAAATAACGTTATAACATTTTGTTTCGTCTCGTTTTGGTCAACGAAAATGAAGAGACATTTTAGCATAGTTTTTATTTTGTAAAGCACATTTAGTCTCGTTTTTATTCGTCAACAATATTGCATTATACATTTAGTTATAGTCATCGTCACATGACCAGCATTTACGTTTCGTCTCGTCTCGTTTTCGTCACGTGATAAAGGTTCGTTGACGACGATATTTAGTCATAATTTTCGTTGACGAAAGCAACACTACTTATGATGTGACTTTTTTGTTAAATGGCAAGCTTCTTTCCTCACTTTCAAAAAGTTCTGTGTGGAGATACTGGATCAAAGGTTACATCCAGTATCAAAGGTTTTATGAGTCAGTTCTTATTACATTTTCAGTCCACTGTCATATCCAAACGTTCACAAACAGCTAAGCATTTGCTCTAAGATGTTCTGGAGATGTCTGTATGAAGCAGGTGTGTGTCTGTGCTAAACTCTTCAGCTGGCTCTGAGAGCAGGTAATGAAAAGGAAGAGGGCGAGACGGCAGACACCGTGGGTTGTTGCTCACTACGTGTGGAGCACATCACTTTACACAATGCACTGGACGGGCAGAAGTGTGTGGTAGAGTTCGACTTCCTGGGTAAAGATTGCATCCGTTACTACAATAAGGTCCCAGTGACCAAAAGGGTAAGGATTTTTTAAAAGAAGGCTGATTGTGCTTCCTTGCATTTACATTTCTGTGTCTGGTCTGTGTTTTGATTTTTATACATTTCTAATATTTAAGATTAAATTTAGACAATTTTTTTTGCCTGTATTTGCATACTGAATTGTGCTTGAATTGTTCTTTCTTACATAAAATGCAAATCTAGACCTTTTATCAATGTTTATGGTAATTTTAGTCATAACAGGTGGGTTGTTGCTATTTTAGCACAGCTCATAGCTGTAGAAGTATTGTTTCTTCGCTGTTCACAAGCAGCAGGTCACACTAGAGGAGGAGTGTGAGATGTGTGGTGCGCTCAGCCACTGGAACTTGTTTGCTTGCATAGGCCACATAATGTAAATGAGAACATTTGAAAGAAGCTCATCAAGTGAAAATTAATTAGTTTCTGAATGTCTTGCAAGTTTATTTGACGACAGGCAGACTTTGCGGAAATGTCAGATATAATTGCAGGTATGGGCAAAACCAACCCCCACTTCCTCATCACGCTGTTATAGGCATAATGAATAACAATTAAATCCTTGGAACTTCGTGCCACATCATCTGGAGCTGAGCTTTGGTTTTAGATTCATTACTGTCAGTATGCTGTTATTCCTTTTCTGTTATTTTAATAAAATAAATGTTCAGGTATCTGAGGCTGCATTAGAAATCTGGCATTTAAAGCCTAATTTTAGAAATGCAAATAAAAAACAAAGAATGCTTTAAAGGAAAGAAATATTTAAGATCCTGCACTATTTTTAAGTCACTAATTAAGCAAAGTTGTGACATTGGTTATGTAACTCCTTTGTACGGATTTGCTTCCACTGAAGCACAAGATGCTCTTTCAGATCATCTTAAATCGTGCTGGAGAACATGATCATCTGGTGTTGCTGTCAAACAAACAAATACTAAGGCATTGTAGAATTCACTTTAATGTCCCAGTTCAAGTTTTTACTTAAACTATTATGCTGATAATATAACTTGTAATGAAAAATGTTCAGCTGTATTGCAAAAATGGAAAATGAAACATTTTCGCTAGTGGTCTGAGAGTTTTGGACCTGCTTAATCAGGCCATATTAGGGTGAGTGTTGAATATGTGATCATGTTAATGTTGATCTCCCCTCTGTGTGCTTATTAGACAGAAAGGTCAGCATATGAATCAATCATTAGTACCATACGAGCGTGTTAAATTGGGGGAAAATGTTCCAGAAATATAAATTCTGTCATTGCTTGGCGAGCGGTCTGTTTACTTTCTTCTTCATGCATTTGGCTCAAGGATAAATTGTTATTCAAATGAGACTGATTTAAAAGCACCACATCTGCTACCATTAATTAGTTCCATGCATATTTTAGCTGGTTTATTTAGTAGGAGTGGAGGAAAACAGGACTTCTGCGAAATGTCAAATATAATTGAGAGTGCCTCTCCCTCTCTTTACTTTCCTCAACTTCTGTTCTGTGCATACGATAAACAAGCTAACATGTGTTTTCTGTTTCAGGTTTTCAAAAACCTCAAGCTTTTCATGGAAAACAAGCAAGAAGGAGACGACCTCTTTGATCGACTCAATGTGAGTGTAATGTTCTGAAACAGCAGCAGACAGTCATAGATTTTTCATTCTGAGGGATATGACTCTCGAGAGACTTGCATCATAAAAGCTCTCACTAAAGGATGGTAGTTTTTCTTTTCAGCCTGTTTTTTTAATATTTCAGTCTTAATTTTTTGCAGCCGAAAGATTCTGCCCTCACTGAAGGACAGAGAGAGACGGATTGTGAGAGAAAATTGGAAAACTGTTTGTGTGTGAGAGAGAAAGAGAGAGAGACAGGGAGAGCAAAATGTGCCCTTTCAGTGAGGTCAGGTTGGTAATGGTTGGCCATCGTGGAGGGGGAACGTTAATCTGTACTTTGGGCTCTTCCGATTGACTCGGCGAAAGGCCGAGCGAAGGGGTGAACGAGGGAGGATGAGGCAGAGAATAATACTGGCCCTCTTCCACAAAGTGCTGCAAATCTTATTACATGCTGCTGTGCTTTTAAGCTTGTGTGCTTAAGTGTGTGCATATATGATGCTCAGAAAAAATAAGTGCCTTTAACTTGGCTGAACCCTCAATAGAACAGACGCTGTTTTATATATTACACACAGTCAGATTCAATCATTTACCTAGCTATCTAAACAGGAATGCTTGCATCGGAGGATACGAATGGAGTATTTAACTTGCCTATTACTTGTTCTATTACTTTTCTAAGAAGTTTGGGGTAAGACACGCATACAATAAAATGGGAGAAAATATACCATAAAATATAATTGAAAGAAGGATTTTTATTTTTTTTGTTTGGTGTTTTGTTTTTTGTTGCTGTTTTTTGTTTTGTTTTTGTTTCGTTATTCTGTTTTGTGTATATTTGAATGTTGTTAGAGGCTTGAGTTTTTTATTGTTTCGTATGTTTTGTTTTGTTTTGTTTTGTTTTGCTTTGTTTTGTGCACATTTGAATGTGTTTAAGAGGCTTGATTCCACAATGTCATTTCTCTGTTTTTGTTCTTTTTTATTTATGTATTATTTTTTTTGTTTGTATGTTTTGTTTCATTTTGTTTTGTGCACAATTGAATGTTTCTTAGAGGCTTGAGTCCACATTGTCATTCCTGTATTTTGTTCTTTTTTGTTTTGTTTTGTTTTGTGCGTGTTTGAATGTGTTTTGTAGAGCCTTGAGTCCATATTGGGTGAATTCTTTATTTTTGTTCTTGTTTATTTTGTGTTTTGTTTTGGTTTTTTGTTTCGCTTTTTGTTAGGGGTGTAACGGTACGCTTATCGTGTATCGAACGGTTCGCGGGCAAGTTCCAAATGGAAGTGATCATCCCTATCCCCTTGGAGTGGGGACTTTGGAGTGAGCAGGGCATGTGCGTGCCATTATTTAGTTGTTTAGAATGCACTTGGCAAAGGAAGCGATCTAATTTCCTCATTATCTTCAGCTGGGATGTTCCCATGACAACACAGCACGGTGTGTGTCCCAGGTCTTAAAAACGGCAAAGCGCAGTGGCCTTAACGCACACTAAATCCACACTATCTCAAATACCGCTTCGGAGCGCTATTCAAGGCTAAATGTATCCCATCATGCATCATGTTCTGGAAATAAATCGTGAGATTTTTTGCCGAGATCTCGCAAGCGGTAACCATAGACTGTAAAAAAAATTTAAAAAAAGAGGACATTCAGTGAGAGAGGTAACGGAAACCTTTTCAATGTAAGTTAAATAATATAATAATTAGATATTACAAATAATTTGGTAGAAAAACTGTTTTTACATTTTATTGGTGCAAAAATGAGTAGTGGTGATATTTATTTTGTACAACATTTGTAACTGCTTTTTATCATTTAATTAGAAGCACCACAAATTAAAATTGTCATGTTATATCAGGGGTAGGCAACGTCAGTCCTGGAGTGCCATTGTCCTGTAGAGTTTAGCTCCAACCCTAATCAATCACACCTGAACAAGCTAATCAAGGTCTTCAGAATTACTAGGGCTATAGGCAGGTGAGGTTTTTTTTTCAGGGTTGGAGCTAAACTCTGCAGGACATTGGCACTCCAGGACTGACGTTCCCTACCCCTGGGTTATATGAACAGACATTTAGAAGTTGATTTTAAAAATGCAAAGTATTTCAAATTAAAATAAAACTATGTAAACGCTTGCATTTTTACAACACTATAAGTGTGTCCCATCAGGTAATGAAAAGTTTGACACACTTGTGGTCTTCATCCTCACTTGAACGCTTGGGCCAAACACAGGAAATACGTCATTTAAGTAGTCAAGTGGTCAAGTGCAAAGACTGCAAGTGTGGGTATTTGACCAAGGCCTAAATAATGGCACATACGTGACCTGTTCAGAGTCCCCACTCCTAGGGGATAGGGATGATCATTTCAGTTTGGAACTTGCCTATGAACCGTTTGATACACGATACGCGTACCATTACACCCCTACTTTTTGTGCACATTTGAATGTTTCTTAGAGGCTTGAGTCCACATTGTCATTTCTGCATTTTTGTTCTTTTTATTTCTGTTTTGTTTTGCTTCATTTTGTTTTGTGCACATTTGAATGTGTTTCTTAGAGGCTCGAGTCCGCATTGTCATTTCCTTCATCACTTTCCACTGTTGTTTTGTCTCTTCTCTCTTTATTCAAATCCACACAATGGCAAAAAGGCCAAAAATGATGAAAAAGGCTAACTATAATTATATACAAACTAATCTGCTTGTCTGTTAATTATGGTCTTATCCCTATAATACAACTGTAGAGCTAAAAAAAGACATTTAGTCATTTTTATGAGGATGTCCCCAAAAGTAGCTTGTCAGGTTTGTCTAACATTTGAGGGACATTTTGCAGCAGTTGTGTTCCCAGAAGTATAGTTCAGTTAAAACACACACACATAAACTCTTTGCTGTTCCTTTGAGTCACTGGGTGTCCTAGCCCAAATGTCACAGTATTCCCTGGTGAACAGTGTCGAACAGACCGACATGTTCAGCATGCATCAAGTGTCTTGCCATGCTCGTGTCATCAGACAGCAGTGTGTGTGCTGAACATTAGCAGCGGTTGACATGCTAGGACACAGCTGGTGTCATTAGCATTTAGTATCTTTAAGAAAACACATCTAGCTTCATTAGAATGCAGATGTGTGGCTGTACTTGTATTCCACTGGGTCGCACAAAACCGGTTTGTGAAGTAAATATTTGGATTTTTAGTACTTTGGTCATAAAGGAAAAGTGAGCAAGGGTTTTACAGTTAAGAAGTTTTCGAATGAGTGTGTTGTGGATGCATTTGTTGGTTGCATAGCTTGTCTGTGAGCCCTTTTTAAGACACATCTTGTTGATGTAGCCAGATGTAATGGATGTTTTCTTTATGTCTGGAACATACAACCCATACTCCTGCACTCACAAATCCATTAAAGTTGGAACAAATGTCTGATATCTTTGGAGGAAAAAAAAAAAGATTACCCTATTGAGAATTGCTCTTTTAGACATCTTTTTTTGTGTGTATTTATTTCTAGACCATAAAGGCAACAGCGCCATCTTTTGGTTTACAGTGAAGCTGGATAATACGATGATTTCTCAGTGTTTGTGTTTGAATGCTATCTTTAATGTCTTGTTTTTGCTTTTACAGACTCAAATGCTAAATAAACACCTGAGTTCCCTCATGCCAGGATTGACTGCAAAGGTTTTTAGGACATACAACGCCTCCATAACCCTGCAGCAACAGCTGAAGGAGCTCAGCAACAGTGAGTGTCTTGTTTTTCTGCCTCACTTTCTCTCTCCTATTTTTGTCCTCCATTCTATCAATCAAACTTTAAATGAACATTCAACATCAAGAAAACTTGTACAACTTCCAGATGTTCAGTCATGCCGTCAGTATGGATGCATGTTGGAACATTTGCTAAAACGCTTGAATATGATGCCAATATGGATTGCTGTCAGGTGTTCAAAACAACGTACATTTTGACAACTGTGTGTCCACAGGAACATATGGATATTGTTAGTGTGACAGTGTGTCCAAACTTTATGCAAGCAACATAATTGACAAAGTTTCTACTTTGCGAAAAGAAAAAAGCGACTAGCCGCAGTTTCATGTCAGTTTTTGAGTCCGTAGCTCATTGCAGCCTTACTGATTGTCCTTCAGGGTTATTATAGTTTTCATTACTATTACTTTGTGCAGTTTCTAATTTTTTTATTATTTTTTTTCCTTTTTTCTCAATTTAGTTTCAATTTTTGTTTTCATTTCTATTTTATTTCTAGTTTTTATTTATTTTTAAGCACTGGTACTTTTTATTTTATTGGGTAATGATAATGTTTAAAAGATAAATTTCTCATCAAAGCCTAGTGCTATTGCTGTGGAGAGTTATGTTTAACTGTAAAGGTTTCAAGTTTTATATAATATACCATGTATCTAAAATATTTTTTTTTTTTCATCCATTACTATGCTGGCTGTCTGTGTGCAAAATTTTGGACTTTCCACAGACTTCAAGTGTATATTGCATCAATGGTTCTTAAGTTTTACACCGCAAGCAGAAGTAGCAGCTAATCAGATAATAACATGATTTCTGGGTTGCAAAGTTGAGTTTTTCCTTTGTCATAAATCATAGATCTATGGAGCCTAAACCAGAAATCATAGAATGTAGCTATGAACAGTTTAAACATCTGGATCTAGTCAGTGCTTTAAGAGCTTTTATGTTGCTTCGAGAAAACCCTATATTGAAAAATGATTGTTTTTTTGTGTGTGTATACATACAACTGTCTTAAAATTTACTGTTGCCCTTTGCTTGAATTGGTCATGAATTAAGACAAAAAATTCCTTATTAACATGGAAGATATTGCTTTTATCGCATCATGCCTGGTTAGGACACAGTTTGACAAGCGCATTCTAGTTTGTTTGTGCCGCTAGCTTTGGTGTTTTCATTAATTACTGAATTGTGTGTTTGCGCTAATAAGACTGTTGTGTGTTTGTTGAGTAGTGTAACTATCCGAGTATCTCTAGAGCGAGTGCTGCAGTGTGTGCATGTGATGTGTGTGTGTAATGCTGGGGTGGAGGTGTCGGATCGCCACTGAGAGGAAATCTGTTTTCTGCATCCGCTACAAGCTCTAATTAAATCAGCTCAGTGTGTGGCAGGGTCTCGCCCATCAGGTGCCATGTGCTCTGTGTGTGTGTAAGTGGTGTTCATGTTGGCTTGGAATTTACAAATTTACAGAGAAGCTTGTTTGAGGCCCTGTAATTATCAACTTTAGTATAGGGACCCATTCTCACTGTTAACTAGTTGCTTATTAGCATGCATATTATTAACATATTGGCTGTTTATTAGTACTTCTAAATATATTCAGCATGACCATATTCTACATCCCTAATCCTACCCAATACCTAAACTTAACTTAACTCAACTACCTTACTAACTATTAATAAGCAGCAAATTAGGAGTTTATTTTGGCAAAAGTCGTAGTTAATGGCTTGTTAATAGTGAGAATTGGACCTTGAAATAAAGTGTGACCAGTAATTGTTTTACCCCAAAGTGGAAAGAAAAAAAATTTCATGAAAAATATTATTGTTTTATAACAGAAAATAATTTATTTAGCCTTTTTATTATTATTTTATTACAATTAAGCACTATTCTCTTTACTATAAAATGAAAAAAATATATATTTTAATGCAAAAAATATATAGTTTAAATGGAAGTATTTTTACTTTGTGTACTTACATTTAATTAAAAACTTTTAATCTAATTAATTACATGATGTGCCAATTAATTAATTGCACAGCAGTTTTGGCTGAGAAATTAACCCCTAAAAGATCATTTAAAGTCATTGTGTTAAACAAAAAAACAAAAACAAAAAAATCATTGAATAGACATTACAGAAAAGCAACTTTAGAAAGAAATATTTTGTTTCAACATTGCATAAATGATAATATTGAAGTATTGAAAAAAATAGAAATGTTAATCTAAATAGGAAACTAAAACAGCCAGTAGGTGGCAGCAACTCACTGTCTTAACCCTTGTGCATCGATAAAAAGGTCCATTGTGGACAAAAATGTCCATGTCAAAAAACGGTCATAAAAATTGGAAGCTTGGGAGCACAGACTTAAGTTTGGTCTCATTTTAAAGTAGACTCATGGCAGATTATTGTTGAAGTAAAAAAAGTTTAAAAAGTGAAACCAAAAAAGTTATACAGGTTTAAGTTATGAAAATGATTTATGAACAATATTTTATATTTTATTTTATGAATATTTTATATATGAAACATGTTGAACTCTAAACCTGCTAGAAAATCAAAGCCATAAATCTAAACAAGTTGTGTTCCAAATTTGAGGTTGACATCTCAAAAAATGAGCTTTCAGTAAAAGAATCTTTGGGCGCAGTACCAAATTTTCCCCATTAGATGCCAGCAAAACTCCGCTGGTGCACACAGTGCTTGGATTTGTGATTTGCAGTACCAATTGGCTCTATAATATGCAGAAGCAGAAAACAGGAATAAAGCAAGTATTTGCTTTATAGACCCTTTATAGACCAAACCTGAAAAAATGGCACTATCTGGTAAAAAATAGTAAAAAATTAAATTTTGAAGCCTTGCCAACAGAATGAAAGCCTATTAACAAAAATTGCATCATTTTACAATTAAACAGCACTGCGATTAAAAATAGCCGTTTCAATGGGGACATTTTTGTCCAAAAGGTGCTGAGTGGTTCACTTTTTTGTACCTAGGGTAAAATAGATTTATTAAAGGAAATGGCAGTGGAATATTAAAATTCCAATAAAAATACGCACCTGAGCCAAAATTTATGCAGTTAGCATTAACACAGGCAAAATTATAAAAAATAATAATAATAATAATAATATGGACAAAAATGTCCATAAGGTTGCACAAGGGTTAAGTCATTCAGTCATTACTTCAACCGATTCTTTAAAATAGCTGATTCATTCAGAAACGAAGCAAATGTCTTTTTGAATCGGTCACTGAATTATTGGCTTACTCATTTCTTGTTTATGTAGTTTAGTTTGATTTGTTAAATAAATAATCTTTATTATAAGTAATTGTTTAAAAAGTAATAGTTATTTTGTTCAAATGGATGTGACATGTTTACTCTGAAGGAGGAATGTAACGGCTGCAAGTTTCCACATTTAAATGTATCTGTTATTTAGCAAATCTTTTTACTTCTCTCTTTCTCTCTTGCTGTGTGTGTGTGTCATTTTTACTACAGTGAAGGATAATGTGGCAGAGAAGTTGCTCTCTTACAACAGGGCAAACCGTGCGGTTGCAATTCTATGTAACCATCAGCGGGCGCCGCCAAAGACCTTCGAACAGTCCATGGCTAACCTGCAGGCAAAGGTACTGGAGATATTAAACTGAATAGTGAAAAAAGAAGCATTTGAATATGATTCTGTTTTATTAGGTTTGGTTTTTCTCTCTTCTCTTCTTTAAGATTGACAGCAGAAAGGAGCAGCTGGACTTGGCTAAGAAAGAGCTAAAGCAGGCCAAGAAAGAAGCCAAAGGGAGCTCAGACAACAAGCTGCTCATGTCAGTATCTCATTCTAAGCCTCTGAAAGGGACATTTATTTGCTCTTCCAGCTATTAGGATCCATTTATAAATTATGATATTCACATGTAAAAGCATTTTATGTGTGTTCAGGGTTGTGGAAAAGAAGAAGAAAGCTGTGCAGAGGTGTGAAGAACAGCTGCTGAAGATGGAGGTTCAGGCTACAGACCGAGAGGAGAACAAACAGATCGCCCTGAGCACCTCCAAACTCAACTACCTGGATCCACGCATCAGCGTGGCCTGGTGATCATGTCATACTCGTACACAAACTTGCTACACAGGAAGTCATGATGAGAATGTTTTCAGTGTTTCTTTATTTTCTGATTCTAGGTGTAAGAACATGGAGGTGCCACTGGATAAAATTTACAACAAAACCCTAAGGGATAAGTTTGCCTGGGCTGTCGACATGACTGAACATGACTTTGTGTTCTAAGCGTGGTTTGTTCATTCTCCAATTGACCTCAGTATTTTATACAAATGCACATTTTAATAGAAACTGTGCACTGTGCAGCGTTTGCTGATTATTGATGTCACTTTTATATTGTTCAGTTTTTATATTGTTTAATCAAATGTTCCAAGTTATTTTAAGAAAGTTCAATAAATGTTCTTCCTATGTAGGGAAATCTTTAATTCCTCTTTTTTCTTTTTTTACCACAAAAGCTTTTTAAGAAACAAATCTCAGAGAAATATTTGGGTTGTATTTCACCCCAAAATAAGGAAAAAAAGGGGGAAATTAATATTAATCCATTAATTAGATAATTTTTTTGTATTGTGACTATTGTGTGTGTATAATATATATATATACACACACACAATATCCTGATACAATTCTGTATGACACATAATTCTAAGATCCCTTCAAGCCTTTTTCCATGAGTCCAGATTCAAAAATAGAGGAAAAATCTTATCAAGCGATTTTAGCTTAAGTAACTGATGTTCCGCATCATGCGTTAGACCTTTGATAGTAGTATGGTTTTAAATTGCATGTAAAGGTGTTAATCATCATCTTACATATTGATCAATTATAAACAATGTGATTTACATTTCCAAGAATTCACCCTGTTAGTTTTAGCTTGAGCATATTTGACCCAAGAGAATTTGCATGTCAGCATGCCTTCCTTTTTATTATATTTAACTAACTTGCAACCGCTAGAGAGGAGAGGGTGAAACCATGATATACAAGATATATAACCATGACTATAATGGTGTTAATACAGACTTCACAGTTTGGTTTAAAAGAGCTATACCAGTAAAGAGAGATGAGGACACAGGTTTTAAGAAACAACTTTAATTCAACAACAAAATTCACTTGAACAGGAATGGTGTGAGGTTGGCACTTGGGCTAGTGCTATTACAGTAACGCAGGGTTCGGTTCTACAGTTGGATGTCGTGTTTAAAAATTTCTTTGCAATCCATTACAGAAAAAGGGGGAAAAAAAGGGTAGCATACAGTCACAGTATTAGGACTGACTTTAAATTCTAAATATTAAAAAAGCATCACAAACCAAAATATGTTAGTCACCATAGAGAAAATCTTGCTGCTCCTGAAGAGTGTTGATAGTTTTTGCTACTCAGGATTCTGTGAAAGATAACACTGGATCAGGGCAGTTTTTTTTTTTTTAATACTGCATACCAGAATTAAATGCATTTCAAATTACCATTTAGAATCAAACATTCACAACTAGTTTCAACTAAAATAGTTTAATCGATAGAAATGGAAAGTACCTCTACTAGGAGGCCTCTCCCTCTTTAACCTTGTTCTCCCCTTCAATCTCTTCCACTCCCGCCTGAGTCATCAGGTCTGCAATATTCTTCTCTAGATCATCGATGCGGGTGCTCATTTCATCAAGTGGATCTTATTAAGGAAGATACAGGAGCCCAGTACAGGTAATACCACCATTTAGATCCTCATATCAAGTGCAGGGCTAAAGCAATGTCTGCTTAGTAGATCTTGACTGTAAACAAAATGTATGTATTTGTAAACCTGCATAGCACTGGATTAAAGCATTTATGCGTTTGGATTTTTGCAGATAGTTTTGTGAACCTGATCACAGAATGGCAATAGGATTTTGAGGATCTTGTGGTTGTGGTAAATTTTGGTTCAATGAAAATGTGGAGCTTTTCTGAAGAGATTTGTGGGTGATATGTGGGTCTGAGGTTTGTATGAGTTTTTGAGATGCTCTTCCTGTTCGACAATGTTGTGGCATTTTAGTGGTTAAAGATCTGGATTAACCCCCTAAAGACGGACAGTTCAGACTTTGGAAGTATAAGAGGTTGTATTTACAACACTTCAGAGTTTGAAAATACAACTTTCAAACAATCTCCATTACTTTATTTAACAAACAAAGTTAAATACTTTTGCTCCAAACCCTTCCTCAGTATTTTTGTCTGGTTTTTCAGTGCAAATCTATAAAGATTATTAAATCAAGATACTCTTATTTGAAGCAAAATGACACAAGAAGTGTTATTTTCTGTGAAACTGATCAAAATTAAGTGAGTTTGATTAAAGAATAAATATTTGACAACGGGTTTAAAAAATCAGTTTTCATACCCATCTGATACATATTTGTTCTTGTTGTAAACACTTAATTTTGTTCAATTTCTCTGAATAGACTTCATATCATTGCATCAAGTAAAGGCATCTTCATTTAAAGACTTTTAGATATTTGTATTGGGAAAACAAGACAAAAAAAATACTGAGATCATTTTTAGCAGTGCATGCAACATTCAATGCCATTACTGCTGTGATTTAAATACTCAAGGCCTTAATTTGTGGGAAAACTAATGCCTTTTTAAGACCTGCAGAAACACCTGAGCAGAGCATTTTGCCCCCATTTGCTTAAGATGAACTGTATGCAAAAATGAAACACTATATTAGATGATAAAGAATCTGCTAAATGACAGCTAACTTCATTTAAATTCCTCTAAACAGCTTAGCGCTATCACTGAGATTAATATTACCTCGTTGAAAGTCTATAGCTGTGCTAAAAACAAGAAAGGATATTTCTCCCGATGATCTGGTCTGACATTGTCTGGAATTTATCCTGCATCTGCTGCAGCAATGTCTGCACCTGTTAGAGAGAAACATTGTTCATCTAACGTGTAAAAATACATAAAGATGTTCAAATAAATAAGACATGACAAATAAATCACCTTGTTTACATCACAACAACTGTATTCTCAGATCATTTTAATCTAACAGTAAAAGAAGCTTATGTCGCATCATAATAATCCAAGTAGAACAGATAAACAGGGCCTAGCATTAGCCTAGTTTAGCTAACCACAAAAATATGTCGTTTATTATCAAACCTACCACTGCTGTGAGATCCTGCACCGATTTTGGGTCCGTCTCTGCCATATTTCTTTAATAAATAAATATTACAACTGCAAAAAGATGTTTATTACTCTTTAAATTGTGTATCTTCCCAGCTCTTCGCTTTCTAATGATCAGCTGTTGGATAAATCACGAAGTCGTGACAAATATCGCGAGATTATAGAGACCTTGCAGTGAGACATTCCCACAGCTGCAGGCAGGCAAAACAACTCCTGGCGTGATCAGACGCTCAGCGACAAACCAGTTCTCTCACAAGATGCACAGTCATTTCATCTATTAAAACCAGTGACAGGTTACAGCAGGATAGGCAAGACTTTATTTAAATAATTCAGCTGATTTTGTTGCGAATTCCAAAAAAAAAAAAAAGTTTAGTTTGTTTTTTGCTCCATTAGATGTAGGTAGAAGCAGAGATTATCAAAGTCTTTGTTTTATAATTTTATGATATATATTTTGGGCAAATTTTCAAAGAAAACGGGCTTAATTTAGAGTAGGTTAATGAGTAAAAAAATAAAGATTGAACGATAAATTACCTTTAAAAGTTGTGAATAAATTGTTCAATGTATACATGGTATAGCCTTCGAGAAAGGGACGTGGTTTTGTTGTATCACGTTTTACCGTTCCAATAATCTAACAAACATCAA
This sequence comes from Tor tambroides, assembly GCA_021397915.2. Taxonomy (NCBI): domain Eukaryota; kingdom Metazoa; phylum Chordata; class Actinopteri; order Cypriniformes; family Cyprinidae; genus Tor; species Tor tambroides. Next base: position 30,057 of record JAFVLL020000419.1, read on the forward strand.
AATGAAGACAATGGGAGTAGTATCGCTACTCAAACAAATTTGGTTTGATAAGATCTCGTGGTGTTCCCTGTTTATTTGTTTTTCTTCCCTCTTCCTCTAGCTGTAACATTAGACCGATGAAAGCTGCGCGGTCGAGCCCACATCTCCAAACTGCATCAGCTTGATTTAGATGATGGCTAGATGAGACAGCATATGCTCATGAGTGTGTGTGTGCGTGCTGCTGCTATTATAGTTGCCAAACAAGTCTTCGCTCGAAACAAGGTATGCTTGAACTTCCTAAGGTTTTTTTCCCCCTTCTTTGCAACTTCTTTCTGTTAGGCTATATCAAGCTGTTTCGTTACAGTAAAGCGAAACCTGCGCCGCGAAACTCTGCTGAATATGCATAAAGAGTTTTGAGTTTAGCGTTTAAAGCGAAAAGCACCATGGTGTTCTTGTGCATTGCGTTTAACTGCTGATCGGAGAGTTCTTGCACGCGCTACTGCATTAATATTCACTTTGATTTATCAGGTTCGCTGATATTAAACAAGACAAGTCGATAAAATATGCACACCCGGACTCATGTAGGCTATCCCCGAATGGTTTATCCATATCCTTGTAATGACTGCGATGTCCTGTTTGTGAACGAATTATTCTTTTGATTCGGATCTTTTTTTTTTTTTTCTTCTTTTTTTTTCTTTTTTCTTTTTTATATTTTTTGAACCGGTTCACAAAACTGGTCCGGACGATGTCGTTCAAGGATCAAACTGAAACATTAGGGTTTCTCGAATTAACAGAGTGGTTCGGAGTGAATCTTTTCTGCCTCGAAATGATGGTTAGGCTACTATTTCGGATATGTCCGATTCGTTATGAGCCGAGAAGCCATGACTGAAATTATACACCGTTTAAAGTAAACAGAGGATTAAACTAATAAGTCAAAAAGTTGCTATAATAGCCAAATAGCTGAAATATTAACTACAAAAAACAGGCGATTATTTACGACACAATTTTAAGGTGGTTTAAAAAAAAAAAAAAAACTTTCCGCATTGTGGTAAATAAATTTTACTATGCTATTTAATACTGTAAATTCAAATCAACCTATATTTAGGGTTCTATACATTTTATGAGTTGAATCACGGCTGCGAAAAACTAGACTGAGTCACATGATTAAACTTTTTTAGGCTAAAACTTAATTTAAAAATACAATAATGCATACATGGTTTATTAAAAAGCTTTAGATCTTGTGATACATGACGTAAACGAACCACTGAATCATTTTTTAAACGAGCTGTTCAAAAGAATCGACTCACTCAAATGATTCAGATTTCCCATTACTAGTCTTAGTGGCCATTCACACGAGGCTTTGTTGCTCTTAAAACAGTTATTGGAGTGCGACTGAATGGAATGTCAGAAAGTGTATGTTCATGCAGGAAAAGAAAAGTTTTAAAAGCAATGCAGTGACAACCCCGTTCTTTGTAAACTAATTCTTTATATTGGAACCAACTTAAGGGATTTTCCTGCTGTCCAAATTTGCTGCTGGATCCGGTTTCTAAAGATCATAACACAGACGTGCATATGGCATTATGCAGTACCTCAAGCATACCAAACGTATTTTATAACCCATGTTTGCCATTCCAGAAAAAATGATAGTCTTTTTACGTCCAGCAAAGCTAAATCTGTTTACAGTAGGTGTGGAACATCTGTTCATGTAGGAGACACAAACGAGAGAGAGGTGGAGACATGTTAGAAGAGCCCAACCCCCTACGGAATGCAGAAGTTATGCAACACCTCTATGTACAGTAGCAGTTCTCAGAAAGTATACTTCACTGCTAGAGCTCCACTATAAAGGTCATGAGCAATGCTCAAGTACTTGGTTCCAGTTGACTTCAAGGGGACTAGGAAACATTCCTTACTAATCTGATCACTTAAACCCACAAAATCTCCTTTAAAATGTTGCAGGACCTTTAGACTTATTTTTTTTTTCTTTTTCTTTTCATATGCATGCATTTTATGGCTTAGTTGCACATTTTTTTATGTGAAATTTGGTTGCAAATTTTCCTTGTCAGCCGTCAACACGTCAGCTAATGAGTCTTCTAACTGGCTAACAGATAAAGTTTAGTTGAAAGTGACTTGTGATAGTCTTGGTAGCATCATCAAGAATCAGCTGAAAAAGAAAAATGATAAACCAGTCTATAATGTTTTGCCATCTATGCCATTTGCCTTTTTTTTTTTTTTTTTTTGTTAGCCTCTTTTTGCTTGAAGAAGAGCATTTGTCAATATAATTTTTTTATGTAGTTTTATGTTTAACGTTATACTGTCAGTTGTTTTTTTTTTATTAAAAATCAATTAAAATATAATTTAAATACATTTAAATAAAATATAAATTAAATTTCATATGTTTTTTCTCATTTTTATTTACCATTTGTTTATAATTTGAGCACTTGAGGATCTAATTAATCATTTGTAATCATAATGCAATATTGTTTATGGATTTATGGCTTTCTTGGCATTTCTGATTAACTCTTCCAACTATTATTTTATATTTAATTTTAACTATTGTTATATTATTTTTGCAATAAACTTAACGTTGTATGAAAAATAATTTATATATGTAAATAATGCTATAAATATTTAAGTGTTTTTAAAATAAACCTATATAAGATTAATTTCAAATTAGATTAAAGATTAATTTTCATCTATATGATTAATTTATATATATATATATATATTACTTAAATTATAATTATATATATTTAAACCTATACACAATATAAAATTAAAATTCTTATAAAAATTACTTTTTAATTTTTTGTGTTTGGGCCATATATATATATATATATATATATATATATATATATATATATATATATATATATATATATATATATATATATATATATATACATAAATTATAATTATTTTTAAAACTATACACAATATGAAATTACAATTTAAATCCATATAAAAATTACTTTTTCATTTTTTGTGTTTGGGCCAGTAATGTTGTTGTTCAAGTAGAAATCGGAATTAGTCCGAAAAAAATTAAATGTAATGTTAGTATAGGTTACACATTCTTGCATCACAAACCTTTTCTTACATCCTTTAAAGAATATTCACACCCTCAGGAAACACGTCTGTCCAAAGAACTGGGGAACTAATGCTGCAGAGTAAGCTCAAAATTATTTCGAAACTTCTCGGCAGTGTATTCTAGAAACTGTGACTCAGCCTGTTCTTTTGATGTGATGTTTGTCTGGTCAGAAACAAAAAGAAACCTTATCTTTTGGTGCACAGTCTTCCTGTGAGCACAAATGTCCTGTTTAGCTGAGATACCGTCAGAATGGGTGGCAGCATGTAGACAACTCTTACTGTTCCTGACTACTGTGAAAATGGCCCCTCATTGGATTTCATGTTCAGAAAGGCCCACATGAATCATTTACAATGTGTTTATATTGTAGGTATTATTGTTCCTGTGGGAGCTTTAAGGTTACTGAAGGTGGCACTGTTGCATTTATTGGTGCTGTAAGGGTTTGTTGCAGCAATATATGCCTCTTTTATAGTTTTAGCTTCTTTTAGCTAACAGACTGCTAATTTAATCTCGACTACATTGCATTGCACTTTCTATATTTGTGATCACATGTAAAAGTGTTCTAACCTCTTCTTGCAGGGGATGGGAGTATAAAGACAGTGGTTTGAGAAGGACTAAACGATGGAGCAGGGGTCAGAGGAGAACATGGAGAGCTCATGGACACTGCTCTCCTGGCTTGCTTCTGGAGTGATGGTGTTTGGAGGTGCGGTTCCCTATGTCCCCCAGTACCAGGAGATCCAGAGGACCAATAACGCTGAGGGATTCTCAACAAGAGTCTGTCTGGTGCTGCTTGTTGCTAATATACTTCGCATTTTCTTCTGGTGAGTGGAGGAGAGTTAATGTTGCTGCAGCAGTTAGAGTTGATTGATGGCTTAGAGGCCAATGTGGAAATCAAAGTAAAATAAACAAGAACAAATCTAATTAGTAAAGGCTGAATTATAGATATATTTGTATGCATGTTCTATTTTATGTATTCATTCATTCATTCATTCATTCATTCAGTCCCATTTTGTTCGGAGAATAGCATTTCTTCTCAATATAATTTTTATAATGCAGTTTCATGTATGTTTTGGTTATATGTGTGTGTTTCAAATTGCCTTTTTTTTAAAATGTAAAATAAATTTAAAAAGTAAATTAAGATATAAAATTAAAATCCACCCATTTATTTTCTAAATGCATCTTGCTCATCTTATTGTAAACAATTAATTCATGCATGTCTCTCATTTTTAAACTGTTTTTTTACCTTGTCATTTTTAATCAATGTCATAATTCAATCTTCCGGTAAACAACGCATGATATATGCCAGACTTTTCAAATAATTTAGTCTGCCAAAACCCCGCCCCTTTTAACATTCAACTGCAAGTTGCATTCAGATCTACCTCCATCCAATCAACGACCAGTGGAACCAAGCCCCGGCCTACATTTGTTTTCTTTTTGATAATCACTTTCTTTTGCATATGCGTCATAATGCGGAAGAAAAGATCTCTCCCTACCTCAGTAACATCGTGACTTTAAAGTAATAGTTCATCCATAAGAAATGAACATTTACTGAAATTTACTCACCTGCAGGCCATCCAAGATGCTGATGAGTTTGTTTCTTCATCGGAACAGATTTGGAGAAATTTAGCATTACATCTCTTGCTCACCAATGGATCCTCTGCAGTGAATGGGTGCTGTAGCAAATTTGCTTAAAAGGGAATTGTATATAAATAATTACAATTAATTATGATTAATTACAATTATTTATATCGGCTGACAGTAATAACTGTAGCAGAATTAAATTGCCATCAACTGAGCTGTCAGTCCAGCGAACATTCAGCGTAAGTTCATATCAGCTCCTATATTTACTATATACTTCATATAACTCCGATATTTCCTTGGCCACAGAAAATATTTTCCTATTAATGCATTAGAGCAAGTAGCGAGGGTCAAAATCGTAAAGAGACATTTAATTTGCAAGGCAGAACCAGAAACTCATGTAATTTGTGCACACAATTTTTATTAACTAAACGCTAACACACATAACTAATCTAAACAAACAAACGAATAAACATACACTCACGTGTACATACAAAGGGGAGCTAAAGTGGATGAATGAAGCCATTAGAGAATGCAGTTATGGAAAGAGTCAGTTAACCACCTGAGTAAAACCATCAGCGCTGTTTATAACGGGGTCTATAACTTATACTAAACCTCTGTTTCGTTTAGTTAAATGTACGATACTTGCATTGCCTTGGTTGTGACGAGTGTCCGGAATGCAGTCTCGAATGAAGGTCTCAATGGTTTCAAGGTTTTAGACTCCCGATCACGTTCTTCCGGGTTGAAGAGTGATGAATTCCAAAGATGTTCTGAGGTAGAGATGTTCTTCCCAGGTAGAAAGTGAAAAAGAGCTAAGAAAGAGATCTGCTGAGGTCCAAGGAGCTTTGGTTGAATGGAAAGTCAAGGCCGCAAGGCCTGGCGCAAAACTTAAGGGTCCAGAAGAGTCCTAGCTCACATCCTTCTCATCCTCTTAGGATCTAACAGAACCGCAGACTGGGGGGGTGTCACTGATGTGAGAGCTTTATCTGCTATAGAGGTCACACCTCTGGGTGTCAAAGAGCCAATGGTGTCTTGAACTTTTGGAGGGAAAGTTTACGACTCTTTGTCTCCATGCATGGTAATTTGCATATGAGCTGGATTGGAAGTTGATATACAAACTATTAAAGATTCTTAGAACACTTATATGTTGCATAGGTATCAACATATAATATACACTCTCAATTAGATCATCCGAAGACAAATTGATAGAGACCAAACATGGTATAAGTGAGGTAATATTAACTAGTGATCTATCATAAGCATGCATAAAACATGATACAATACACAAGAACATATACAAGAACAGTAATAATATACACAATGACCTGAAGATATGTGTGTTCATTCGAAGAAAGGTTTTTCTATGAATTAGAGAAGAGTCCATTTTTATGGCATAATGTCTCTTTCATAAGGGGATATGAAGTGAGTGTTGCTCTGCCCGCATTCCTTTGAGCAATAAACTAGTATTATCAGATCGGTTGCCATGGAACCGGGGGCCTGAAGTCATTGACAGACATACTAGCACCCAGTATGTGTATTCGGTGAGGGGTGTGTGACTATTTGTTAATCTAATAACTAATTGATTTGTTAAATCAAATGCAAAATTGTGTGTCTGATTCGTCCAAACACTACAGTGCCGTCAGAATGAGAGTTCAAACAGCTGATAAAAACATCACAATAACCCACAAGTAATCCACGTAGTGGATAGTGGTATTGTTTTATCCACGTTTGTTTTTGGGCAAACCATTCCTTTTATATACGAAGACAACTTTAAGCAATTTATAGGTTGTTTTTCATCAAAAGTATAAACATTTTCAGTTCAGGTCTTTCAAAATTAAATTTGTTTGAGTGTCGGAACCAGCCATAGTAACAATTGCTTAAAGAGGTCCTATTATACTCTTTTACAAAGTCTTGATTTTGTTTTGGGGGTGTACTAGAGCATGCTCTCATGCTTGGTGGTTCGAAAATCGCATTAGTTTTCACATAATTTACATTATTACAATACCGTTCTCCCCATCCTGACACAAACGGCTCAATTAGTTCCGGTTTTGATGAAGGCCCACCTTCCGAAAAACTAAATGTGTTGTGATTGGTTAGCTGTCCCAGTGCGTTGTGATTGGCGAACAGCTTAGACTGTGTTTCAGTACTGCCCCGCCCCTTGCCAGAACAGCAAGTTCGTTAATATTGCCATATCAATTCAGACCCCGAGAATATTAAACAAGAGGATAGCGCAGAACCTTTGCACGCACGGATATTGCAAGACATATTAAAGTGGTAATGTTATTGTTGTTGTTTTATTTTGGCTAAATCACGTTTTAGATAGGATGTCAACAACAGCTTAAAAATAACTGCATTTACTATGTACAGATAAGTGCAACAGTAATATGTATTATGTTTATTGTTCTTTAATTCTAACATTATAACATGAATTGCAGTGAAACTTTTATACAGTTGAAATTATTTATACCATAGTCCCACAGAGTTACACTATTTGTGGCGGCATATATATGCAAATTAATTCTCTGCCAGCGGGAGGTGCTGCTGGAGTGGTAGAGAGCGAGGTTTCCATGGTAACGCTGTACACAAAACAGAGCTCCGCTCACAAACGCTGCTTTATCAGATATTACATGCTAGATGAAATGAAAATGACATCCAAAATTTTCTGAAGACAGTCGGTTTCCTTCAGAAATACAGTGATATAAAACGATATTGAAATGTGCTGCTCAACCAAGCATTCTCCCCACCCGCCAACCATTCGAGTTTCCATAGGCGGATTTATTTTAATGATATTCTAATAGACTGCTTTGTGATGTCACAAATACAGGAAAACAACTTTGTAGTCCAAACGAGCCGTTCGCTGTAGTTCTTGAAAAGGGATTTTTTTAAAACGAAATATCTCCCTTTGGAGTGGACTTGGAGTGGACTAGATTTGTAACTTTGTAGATCGTTTTATGCCCAAACATACACATTACACACTGACTAAAATTCAAAAAGTGAAGAAGCATAATAGGACCCCTTTAACCAATGGCGTGTTTGGGGTTGGGCCTGAGGGAACTCTTTGGGAAACCTGTTTGAAAACAGTTATTTTTGCAGTTCTGTTTGGTTTCTCTAGAGGCACAGCTTTTACACACTTTACCTTTAAATTAAGCATTTATTGTTTTGTTTTGCAGGATAGGCAAGCAGTTTGAGCTCCCTTTGCTCCTGCAGAGTGTGGTGATGATTCTCACCATGCTGGCTATGCTACATTTGTGCTGTTCCATCCAGAGCAGCAACCGTGTCAGTACTAAACAGCACCACATCACAGGTAAACACATTAAACAGTCAGTGTCCAGCAGTAGTGTGAAATGCTTTGCTTAAAAACTGTTTTTCTACTTGTAAATACTACTTGGTTTAATATTTGGTTATCTCATTCATTTTTAAAGTGTACAGTATTTGGGGGAACATATTAAGACATAAATCTTTGAAAGGTAGTGATAATCTATATGACGAAAGTAGAATTTTGTAAGGTGCCAGTTTTAATGATTGCAACGCCCTTACAGTGTGCAAGTGTTATATTAACGCCTGAGGTCATGTGAATGGTATATAAACTTCAGCATGTGAGAATATTGCTAAACAGATATCACCTCCTTGTCTTCTGTCATGTAGATGGGATTAAAATCGCATAAATGTTACTCATTGCCCGGGGCGCTAGTCTAGTCCCATATTCATTTATAATGAAGATGTTAAGTGTCTGAGAATATTGGTGTCACGTGGATCAGGGTGCAAACTGTGTGTAATTTCCTCTTCGCTCTTCCACGGAATTGATTTATGATAAAGTTAGGCTCCAGTTGATTGGCTTTTTCTGGGTTTGCTAGGGAAAACTCAATCTGAAGTCATATTTTTTATGAGATCACTGTCGGGGAGGGAGCTTGGATGATAACATTTTACTATGTTGTAATAATTAGAAAATTGAATGTGAAATCAGACATAGCCTTAATTTACCTGTCATGTTGATTGATTGAGCCGGAGGCTGTAGCTCGCTCTTACACTTTGTTATAAAGTTTCAGTGTACGAAGGCTGTGTTAATGCTGATCAGCACATATTGTTAGACTTAAAGAAATTGACTTTCTAATGCGGACAGTCAGCTGACTGTATTTTTGAGGTGAGTCCATGATTAACTTGTGAACTAAATCAGTCAATGCTGACAGTGGGGGAAAAAGCTTACGCTCTCTATAATGAGAGACCTGAACTTGAGTTTTGACAGTTGTAGGGGAAATCATGGGGGAACTTTGTTCGAAAGTTTTGGTGGAACTCAAAGAAATACTTTTTAATGACAAATTTATTTGGAATGAAAATTAGATGTTTTAATTATCAATAAGTAATTTGTTATTTGCAGTTTTTAAATGGTATAATTTAATTGTCATTGATCCCAAAGAATAATTTTAATGTTTTGACATCCCTAATATCACCCCTCAAAATAATATTTAGGCCTTAATTTAAGATTTGTGACCCTGGACCACAAAACCAGTCATAAGTCACACAGGTATAAATAGCAGCAATACATTGTATGGGTCAAAATTAAAGATTTTTCTTTTAGAAAAGGGGAAAGGGAAGTGGTGTGTGGCCAAGTATGGTGACCCATACTCGGAATTTGTGCTCTGCGTTTAACCCATCCAAGTGCACGCACACAGTAGTGAACACACACCCAGAGCAGTGGGCAGCCAATGCTGTGGCGCCCGGGGAGCAGTTGGGGGTTCGGTGCCTTGCTCAAGGGTCTCACCTCAGTCGTGGTATTGAGGGTGGAGAGAGTGCTGGTTATTCACTCCCCCCACCTACAATCCCTGCCGGACCTGAGACTCCAACCCGCGACCTTCGGGTTACAAGTCCAACTCTCTATCCATTAGGCCACGGCTGATTTTTATGTCAAAAATCATTAGGATATTAAGTAAAGATCATGTTCCATGAAGATATTTTGTAAATTTTCTACCGTAAATATATCAGAACTTAGTTTTTGCTTTGTAATATGCATTGCTAAGAACTTCATTTGGACAACTTTAAAGGCGATTTTCTCATTGTTTTGATTTTTTTGCACCCTCAGATTCCAGATTTTCAAACAGCTGTATCTTGGCTAAATATTGTCCTATTCTAACAAACCATACATCAACAGAAAGCTTATTTATTCAGCTTTGCAAAAGCTACCTAAAAAACTATGCACAAGTGCACCTAGGGCAAAAGCTGCTTTAAACACAGAAGGATGGTCACACCAAATGTTGTTTTAATTTAGTTAATAGAAGTTAATTGATAAAGCACATCTATTTATGGCATTATTTTTTGACTGCATCCTCGTTTTACAGCATTTTTACACAAGTGCCTAAAACTTTTCACAGTACTGTAGCTTTGCAGGTAGGTTTCTTGAAGCATCTTGGAGATGTTGCCACAGTTCTTCTGGATTTAGTCTGTCTCAGTTTGTTCTGTTTCTTCATGTGATTCCAGACAGACTGGATGATGATGAGATCGGATCTCACTGGATTATTACAAATAATGGCAAATTAAATGTTTGGAAATGTAAACTGGTATTTCCTACTGACACACTACAGCAAAAGATAGAAATAACTCTCTTAAAACCATTTTTAGCTGGTGAAAATGCTATAGTGTTCAAATAATTTTGGCCACCACTGTATGTATGTACTTACTTAGTCCTCTTCGCCTCTGTATGTATGACTGACAAATATCGATCACTTTAAGTTTATTAGTTTATGTTAAGCCTCTGTAATCCAAATGGGTGGAAATTTCAGGTGCAATTTATACATATTCAATTTAGACCTTTTTTGATGGTCACAATTTTTAATAAGTCACTCACAATTTGTTTTAATAGGTGTAACAATAACGCAGAATCATTTTGCCAGTGTCAAATTATAATGCAAGTATTCATTCATATATATTTAACTGTTTTTACTCACTTGATTTTTATTCTTGTAAGGTGTAGAAAAGGATTTCCTATATCAGTTAGCTTCTGTAAAGTGTGTTTTCCGATTGTTTTCTGATCTTAAAACAAAACAGTTTTTCTTATATCAGCTCCCCCTAGCTAGTGTGCCTGCTAACAGCAGTTTGAGTGCTGAACATCCGGTTTGATAGAGGAACTGTGTGCGTCAGCGGGTTTGCCTGAATGGCAGTTAAGGTGTCCGGTTACAGCAGGGACAGAAGGGAAGGGTGTGAGGTGTGTGCTGGACCCAGAATAGCACGGACATCGGGTCCTCCCTCTGAAAGTTAGAAGTCATGTGAGACCCTCTTTAATCACTGACTATCCCGCTGGCTATGTGCGACCTACAGCCCACCTGTCCCTGCATACCTTCACACCTATACACACACACATAAGCGGTCAGGCTGCAAGAACAAATCTTCAAAAAACACACACGTGTGCATTTTTGAAGGTATATGCTCAAAGTGACCAATTAACCTATACCTTTTTGTATATGTGCTGTATGATGTACCCTCACACGTTTCTGTTGTCAGTTACAAGGAATATGTAAGGTCACATGTCACGTGTAAAGCTTGGGTCTGTTTACCGCTGCGAGCTATGGATGATTTTGCATTGACTCGCACTGATTGCCCTCAGGCTGTTCATTAGGCTCCTACTGTTGTCGTCTTGACATGAATTTGTAGATGTTGAGAGAGAGAGGTGTTACAGTGTGACCTTTAGAAGACCGAATTAAGGAAGCCAGTGTCCAAAGCCAATGTTTCATCTGTTGTTTTAGAGTGTGCTTTAAATGCCAGTGTGCTTTGCCCTGGAGTTTTTGTCAGTTCTATTTCATACAGAATACTTTTCTTCCAGTGGCCTTTTCAGAATATATCTACACATATTTTAGCAAAACTGTGTTGTCCCTTCACAATAATTAGCACTTTTATTACTGTCATTATGACAAAACTATATTCACCCCACAGCTTAGATCTTACGCTATCGTTCAAAAGTTTGTGGTTGGTATGATTGTTTTGTTTTTGTTTTTGACATAAAGAAGTCTTTTATGTTCACTAAGACTGCATTTATTTTTTATCAAAAATACAGTAAAATCAGTAATATTGTAAAATATTATCACCATTTAAAATAACTCTTTTCTATTTTGATATATTTTAAAATGTAATTTATTGCTGTGATGGCAAAGCTGAATTTTATAGTTTTCAGTGTCACATGATATTTAAGGATAATTCTAATATGCTAATTTATTGTTCAAAAACATTTTTTTTATTAGAATCACAACTGTACTGTTTATTATTTTTGTGGAAATTGTTAAACTTTTTTGGATTCTCTTATGAAAGTGAAAAGGAGTTTATTTTACAGTATATTTAATATTATAAATGTCTTTACTGTCACTTTTAATCAATTTAGATTTAACTAAATTAAAAGATCTAACTGAATTAAAGTATTAATTTTAAAAAAATGATGTATTTTTTTTAATGTATTTAGGCCTAATATTTAGGCATGTCTTGTGTTATTTATTATAGAATTATAATTTATTGATTGTTTTTATCTTGGTTGAAGTGGATCCCAGACATCAGACATTTAGAGGATTTTTTTTTTTAAATAATAAATATATATATATATATATATATATATATATATATATATATATTAAATAATAATTACATTTTATTAAATTATAATAATAAGACATTAAAGATTAGAACAGAGAGCCCTCTTGTGGAGACATGTGGAACATGACTTGAGTTTAGATGTATAGTGGCCTCAAGTATTTAGTAGCAATAGTAATTATTTATTTATTTTTGGGGGAGGGGGGGCATGCATAAAGTTAGTTGAGAAACAGACTTGTGTCATTTGTTTGCAGATGTCGCTTGGTTATTTTATAATCTAATGCAGTGAGACTCACTTTTTTAGTGTCACTCAAGTGTCACTAAAAAAGTGACACTTTGGGGGTCACAGTAATTTAAACCAGGTCATTTAAATATAGTGAAATGGTTGTTTGAGCATGCTCAGTGAGTTTCTTGTGGGCAGAGGAGTGGCAGGTGCTGTTATCTGTGCCTCGCAGAGCTGAAATGTGGTCATTCAAGTGTGGCCTCTTACTGGGGTCTCAGCTCTGATACTCATTTCATTAACACCCTGGTGTGTGTCCAATTAAGTCAAATTGTAATTTAATAAGTACTTGCATCCAAGTGATACCGTTTTGCCAATTATGTAACTGCATAAGGCAGAGTTCAGTTGTATCCCAATATCTGTGTTACATTGTAATCGTGTGTGTGTGTGTGTGTGTGTGCACTTCAGCTTTGCGGCAGTGTGGATTGACTCATGTATATGTGAAAAGCCCACCTGGAGCTCCCACTGTGTTGTGAATATTTGACATAATTGTTAGGTGATAGCTTCACACTTCTGCTGTCAGACGCTTACATGAATTATTAAGACTACATGGAATGTATCATAGATCCTTGGAAGACTCCCTGCCACTTCTTTCCCTCCCACTGAACGTGTTTTGATGTTTTTATATAGGCTTCTGTGCAAATATTGTGTAAATGTTGAATGTGAAATATATCATATCAGACAGCAGGAATTAATCTGCTCACATTTCAGTCTTCTTGCTACTTCAGGTATCACTATTTGGCATGTAACAAGTCCTGCATTGTTTATGCTATGAATTTAAAAGATATTTCAAATTGTATTGCAGTTGTGCAATTACCTTTATAAGCAGTCAGACTTGGGATTCTCCCCTGGAAAATGATAAAATAGGGAGGAAAAAAGTAGCAACCCAGGCCATTTGTTCACATAAGCTAATGCTTTTTCCCCCCTTTTTTTGGGTTATTGAGTTTGAATGTACAGTTTCCACAAAAAAGTATTAAGCATAATAATAAATCATTATTTCTGATTAGAAACACTCACACATATAACATTAAATATATTTGTTAATATTAAAATTAAATAAAATATCTACCTATATATAAATAACAATAATAATAATTCATGTTTGTTTATATATATATATATATATATATATATATATATATATATATATACACACACACACACACATTATTTATACAGACTATACATTTTTTGGATAATTGGTCAAAAAAAAATGAAATCTGATTCTGTTGAATGGAACTGAATAAAAATTTTATATTGATTATTTAATATTAATATATTTTCTGTCCAATTTTATTGTGTTAGCTTGAATAAAAGTGTGGTTATTTTATTGGCTTGTATTTTCATTCAGTATCATTAAATTAAAAAGTCTCACAAAATTATTTTATTTTATATAATAAAATAATTATTAAAAATCATTTTCGGTTTTTGGCCAAGTGCTTCCAGACTTTTTGCTTGCAGCCCAGAATTTTCATTTTGCTGCATCCCTAATATATATCTTTTTTTTTTTTTTTTTTTGCATTTATAATTAACTTCAAACTGCAGATCTGAAGGTCTGACTAAACTAAATGGAGTCTGATAATTGGATTTTTGCTGCCCTAGCAACCAGAATCCTCATAGCAACGCCTTGGCAACCACATCCTTGCACTTTTATATGCATTGCACCACTCACATTTTCACATTTTTAAAAGAGCCATTTCCACTTTCACTCTGCACATATCCGTCTCACTTTACTTTGAGTCAGGAGTTCATACAGCTCATCCATTAGCACAGGAAAGCTCTTTAGTTCTTTAGTGTCCGGCTGTGGCAGTGTCTGCTGGTTATTTGTGAGGCGCTTTTATAAATTCATGAGTTCATCTTTGACCCTCGGTTCTGGAGTCTGGTCTCAGCAGGGGCTTCTCTCTCACTGAATCAGCAGTGGATTCTGACAGGCGGGTCCCCTCCCCATCCCTCAATCACTCCATCCTTACTGGGCTCTGACAGAGCAGTCAATGGCACATAACAAGGTGAAAACTCAGTAAGGAGATGGTCTTATAGAGCTTGAAACAGTGCCGCAGGGTCATCATCTCTAAGCTCTTCCTTTTGGAGAGCTCTTCAGCGAGTCTAAATCTCTTTCTCCTTCTGCACATTTTCATTTTCTTGCTGCCCTTTTGCTGCTCTTTCCCAAACCTGATCTCCATAATACCTTTGGCTCCTTCTCAATCCTCCGCCACTCTAGCTGGGTGAATCTTATAAAACCTGTGCTTAAAATTCATGAAAATAATGTTGCAATTGAAAAAAAGTATTGATGGCCTCAAAATAGACCTCATTTTCTTTGTGCTAAATATTTTTTCTTTTGATTTTGGGGTGAAATGTGACCCTGGACATGTTTTAATGAGATTCACCCCTCTAGCTTTTGCTTTGTAGTGACTTTTTCCACTCATTAATGCTTTTAGGGACTGCTGCCTTGGTTATTTCTGATGCAAGATTTGTAATAAAAGCCAGATCCCATCTATTTTAGTTTACGTTTAACTTAAAATGCCGTTCAAGATTTGCAGTTTACGTTGCATGATCCTCATAAGCTCACGCACAATCAAGTTCACATTTCAAATGCTTTTTGGCAGCGGACTGGCAGCTGTTTTGGACAAATGTGACGCAGTCTGATACTTGGTGTACAACAGACAAGGCAATGACTCCTGAATTCTCCCTCTTTTTCACTGTAGACGTGACAGTTCTGGTGACAGTCCAGATGAATGATAGATGAGAGTGCCGGTTAGCCAGCGCTTGCCCCCAGGGGCCTCAATTCCACATGTTGCCTGTCTCATTTCTATTATTAATGAGAGTTCACTTAGACCCCACACTGTAAAAAAAAAAAAAAAAAAAAAAAAAAAAATCCTGTGAAACTTACGATTAAAAAAAAAAAACTGGCAGATGTGGTTGCCAGAAATTCATTTTAAAAAAAAAAAAAAAAAAAAAAAAAAAACTCCT
The DNA here is from genome assembly GCA_021397915.2 of Tor tambroides. NCBI lineage: Eukaryota > Metazoa > Chordata > Actinopteri > Cypriniformes > Cyprinidae > Tor > Tor tambroides. Next base: position 45,509 of record JAFVLL020000419.1, read on the forward strand.
GCAACAATGTTTCTGGTATTACAGAATGGCGTATTTATAACCGTATATTTTAAGAAGTGATATAATGTTAATACCAAGCTGCTTGATCTACCAAAATTTGCTTTTTTTGCTTTAAAATGTACTGATAGGCAACATAGTAATAGAAGTGGCACTATACAAAGCCATGTTGAATCAGTTCATCATAAATGGCTTGTAATACATGGCCAATACTTGTGTATAGAAGATACACACACTGTAAAAAATATTTTTGTTCACTCAACTTACCCAACTTAAGTTATCTTTTTACTATGACTCCGACTAAGTTGTATATAAGTTGTATATCTTTTTTAAACTTGTCTGTATTAAAATTCAAGTTCATTTAACAATGGAGTTTAAAATAAATAAATAAAAACATATATATATATATATATATATATATAGTAAATAAATTAAACGTATTTTTAGAAATTGCAGGGTCATGCACACAAAGAAAGCAAACCAAATGACATTAAAATAACATAAAATGTAACACAAAACATTATATTAAATATTATATTATATATTTACAACTTAATCAATGTGATGCATCACACCAGGCATTTCTAGGAATGTCCTTGTACTGTATTTCAATGTAAATAACATGGTAGTTTATAGTTTCTGCTTGTGAAAATCATACATTTGACAGTATTTTACAGTAAAATTCCATATAGTGTAATGTTATTTACAATTTTTCACCTTAACAAATGAGCTGGTTTTTACTGTGTTTTTATGTCCCTTTATAAAAAAAAAAAGTAAAATTAAAAACTTTTTTTTTTTTTATTAGAATCCTCATCTTAACTTGTAATGCAGTTTAGATCCATAGTTAGCAGGAGGTTTCATCTGGGCTTTGTTCTGCCCTGACCATGCGTATCGTGCTGTGCTTTCTGGTTTTCAGTTCCCTCGCTGCCTCATTAAAAATGACCGGCATCAGATACAGCTCTCCGATGCCCACTCGGACCCCGGAGTTGAGTTCTGCCTTACGGTTAGCCCAGCTGCATATTTCTTCTAATGGATCCCCACTATTCTTCACTTCTTCCTTTTGCTTTCTCCAGTGACCTCAGATTCATTCCTTTGATTGCACTCTCTCATTCTGTCTCGGACTCTTGTTCTTTATCTTTATCTCTCTCTCTTGGCTTGTCTGTTTCTCTCACTCGCTTTCTCTTTCTCATTTTCTTTGCTTTCTCTCTCTCAAGGCCCATTAAAACCGGATCTGTATCATCCATCAAACGCGTGCAGACAGATTCCACCTATTTCATTAGGTAGGAGATAAAAGTGCCCACTGCTCTGTGCTACACTGAGCTATGTGAGGAGCAGACAACTTTTGTTTGTCTACTAAAAAGTTTTGATTGTTTCTGTTTGTGAAAGCTGTTTCTGGATCTCCTAGTGTTACAGACCAACGTCTTGTTTTGACTAATAGTCATAGCCATTTCACATGGAAGATATCTGTTCTAGATCAACCACCTCATTTTTTTTATTCTTTTTTTTTTTTATTTTTAGCTAAATTACCACAATGTTGTTAGATTTTTATTCAATAGACATATATAGCATTGATAGTTAACTGTAGTTAATTTCCTGGGAAAAACTACAAATTGTTACATTTAAGTATGATGTTCAAAGTATAGTATCATTTTCACTACAGAATTTTTTTTTTTTTACCTTATACAAAATTCTCATATATTTAAGGCAGCTACAAGAGATTTTAATTTGAAGTAGGTGTACATTTTTTACAGTGCATATTTACATTGTTATTAGACAAAACATTTGTGAGAGTGTAAAAACTGAATTTTAAAAGATTTTTTTAAAGCCCACATGGCCAAAAGTGCCCATAGTTTAAGAAAAACACTTTCAACATCATTGCGGGGTCTTTGAGGACGTCATCCACATCCTCCTTTATACACTAAGTCATAAGCATCAAGTTAAAGTGTACATAATGGCCTTTAACCCTCTTGACCTTGTGGTGAGACGGTGAGATGATGACAGTAAAGCATCAACATTAAATATGAATGACACACGGTTTGCTGAAATGCATTTGCTAAAGAGAGTCACAGCCTGTAATGGGATGATGTTAAAAGTTCAAGTGTGTTTATGTCTGTGTGTTTGGCATGGCTCTGTAGTTCTGTCCTGTCCATTTCTTTGTGTGTCTAGTGGGACAAATAGCTGACAGTGAGGGGATTGGAGCTCCTACAGGCTGAACTGCACCATACTGTACATTCATTCAGAGAGACCCTAAATAATTCATTCAAGTCCTGTAGCTATACATCCTGCTTTTTATTACACAGCTCTCTTGAATATTTGAGCCGTGGCATTGAGCGGTCAGATATTTTTGACTAATGGCTGCTAAGATGTATATCGCTGTTGCCCATGGCAACATGCCAGTGCTACTTTCATATCGCTTTTATCATTTTGCAGTCGGTTTCTTTGAAGAGTTACAGCAGCACAAATTAGAATAGGTAATTAGCGTAAATATCAGACTTTGAGGGACCTTGTGGCAAGTCTGTTGACATAACGTATTTGGCTGAAAAGAAATATATAGGCCTACATACAGCACTTTTCAGCATATTTATTTACAGTGTAGTCTCAAATGATGATGAATTTAGATGAAATGACAGTGGTGGAAATTTCATAGCTAATATATGTATTATGAATATACAAAATTACACTTTTTGCATAATTTGGTCAGTTTACAGAAAATGTTCTGTTCAAAAGTGATATTTTTCTTGATTTTTCTTAGTTTTCTTTGTGCTTGTCTCAAATTATCTCACGTATGCTCTTTACTGACAATGTTGCCTCCATGATAAACAAGTACACACATTAATTTTGAAAAATGTACTAGGAGCAGAATTGCTGGTCATGATGAAAATGATTCCACAACTGAGGAACAGCAATTTGTGTCAAAATTGATTATACATAAATTTCACTCAGTAAATCTTGACGTTAATACTGTCTATCGCCTTATTACATAGTTAAAACTAAAATTAAAGCCAATTTTAAAATAAAACAAACATTAATATAAAATAAATACTAAAAAAAATTATTTCAGCTAGTTGTCAAGGCAACATTTCTTGTTACTAAATAAGAAAATCATTCATTTATTTATTAAGAAATTATCATTTCTTAAACCTAAAACTGAAATTTAAAAAAAATTACAAAATGACAAACAACAAAATTACTGAAACTTTAACTAAATGAAGTGAAAACAGAAAAAGGAAAAATGAAAACGGATTCAAAATATTAACAAAAACTATAATAGTCTAACACTAGTCTATTGATAAGAATGTATAGGAATTAATTACATGATTTCATCTGCTGTATTTAATGACAGAAGCACAAAGAATGATCAAAATAAATGCTGACGGTCGTGTTCAAAAAAAGTTTCCAAGACAGTTTTAATGTGACCTTCATATAACAGAAAGTAAAAGATGTTCATTTTATTAAAATCAACTCTTTGAAGACAAAGTATATTTGAAGAACCACACATTGATGAAGTGACAGATTCACTTTGCGGCATTATAATCCCACATCCTGCTTTAGTTGTTGATGAATTGTTCCGTTCTGACTTTGAAATGAGTTTCTAATCTCTCTCCCTCTCTCTCTTTTCACACCCACTCTCTCACCTCCATCTGTACATTGTCCGTTTTTGTCCTGATGGCACTGTTTTCCCCTTTCTCATTAACACGAGTTTCACACCCTTCCCTTTCACTGTGAATTATGTCATTGACTGAATTGTGCAGCACATCCCGGATCTCTGCAGTCTTTACGCAGTCATGGTGCGGCACAAACGGCTGCATTGTCATGGCAGGTAAATCTTGCATTGGCTCAGCCTCGTTGTTTGGGGAATCCCTCCTGCAGCGTCTGTGTGTGTGTGTGTGTGTGTGTGTGTGTGTGTGTGTGTGTGTGTGTTGTTTATGCTGTGTCCTTGACTCACCGTCAGTGTCTTGTGTAGTCTTATGTAACCCGTATCGGAGTTGCTTTTAGTGCTCTCCTCTCTCTCTCTCTCTCTCTCTCTCTCTCTCTCTCTCTCTCTCTCTCTCTCTCATCTAGCCTTTCTCTTCTTCTCCTGCATGCCTAATGCTGCCTCGTAACTGCAGAATCCCTGATGAAATACTGGCCAGTGCTGACAAGCTGTCCGGTGTGTTTTTGCACGGGTAATCACTGACAGGCCGAGAGGAAAGCAGTGAGGGTAAGATTTCATCATATACTGTAGCAGAGAGTGCATCACTTGACATTGATGTGGTAGTGGGGACGCTTGAGTTTAGAGTTACTTAATTACTTTTCAATGATCTTACACATTTCTTGCAGTGGACTGTGACCCCGCTTATTGGTTGACTTATTGAGTTCTATGAACCCTACTAATTAGAGCAAAACTACATATCAGACTAGTTGACTAATTGGTCTTAAGGTATCTCTGAATAGGCTAGATTCAAGTTCATCTAACCTGTTCAGACAGCTTTCTTAAGTGGCGTTCACATGCACTGTTTCAAATGAAATCCTACATCTTTTTCCAATTCAATCAGAAATTGCTAATAAATTTCATAAAGTAAATAATTATAAAGACACTACACTGTAAAAAAAAAAAAAAAAAAAAGTTGAGCCAACTTAAAATTTTAAGGCAACCAACTTCAGCAGATTTTTTAGTTTTCTCAACTTGTTGTTTTAAGTTTATACAACAAAAAATTGAGAATCTCCTACAAAAATTAGTTGAGAGAACTCAAAAATCTGCTGAAGCTGGTTGCCTTAAATGTTGGGGGTTTTTTGGGGGGTTTTTGGGGGTTTTTTTTTACAGTGTACAAGTACACACTGATTTAAACAATTAAGTAAAAAATACTGAAATAGAATTTCTTGTAAAACAGACTCCAATATTTAGCCTGGTAATACCAAACTCTGCTACTTCGCTTTGCTTCGTAGACAGAGTCTGGAAGGGCATAATTGACAAGCGTTTACTTTCTCGTGGGCGGGGTGCTTGTCTGAAGTTTAAAATCATTGGTGTAACCGTAAGCCAATCACACGCCTCCCCAGTTTCTCACTGACGATCGGTAACAGTTGATAAATTAAACTTTTCCCAAAACCTGTCGGGAGTAGGGCCACAACATCACCTTCATTCAAAATGTGAACCAAACACTGTTCTTGTTCGGGCTTCAGTTAGCAAATGCCGGGAATATTCTCCACAACAGAGCGAAAGCATCCCGTGTCTCCATGTCCGCTGTCGTTTTAGATTTCCCTAACCTAAACTACAATCTGATTCGGCGCTTAAGCGTCTACGTCACGGCTCTCAGCCCGCCCTCTGTTCGCCGGTTGGACGGCTGTTTCGGAGCCGGAGATAATCTGGGAGCTGGTTTGCTATATCCGACTGAGTACAGAAGCGAACTGAAATTGAGCGGAAGTATGAAGTCTGACATAGTCAGGCTATCCAATATTTACTAAAACTTTAAAAAAAAAAAAAATTAGTTAACTTTGAAAATTATAATTGGTTAGGTCACAATCGGTAAAAATGGGGATGCATGGTTTTAAAATCCTGGCCTTATGCGACTAAACCGATAATTAATTATTTCTGTGTTATGGCATGGCAGACAACCTAATAAAATTTTATATTATCTTTCTAAAAAAAAATTAAAAATAATAACTAAAATCACTTCTTTGAAAAGCTACAAGTATATATAGGCATCACGACATTGATTTAAAATATATAAAAGTAATTTCAAGATTTGTTAATAGTATATTTCTATTAAATGTAATCTTTAGCATGTTTAACCATTAGCATTATTATTGTAATTAACTAAAACTAAAACCATAAATAAAACATTTTCATTACTTGAAATGAAATAAATGTTAACTGAAATAAAATAATTTAAAAAATTCATCATTTATCATTTTAAGTGAGTTTAAAAAGAAAAAAATTACAAAAACACAGCTAAATTTCTAAAACTTTAAGATGAAGACAAAAGTTATTTAAAAATGGATTCAAAATATTAATAGAAAATATAATAGTATTTTGTGGTACTAATCGGTACTACTTAATGGTACTAAAATAACACTGATCATTAGTATTTTTAATGTTTATTAAATAATTAAAATACTGCATTTTATGTCTACGTAATGTTATGAAATTATCAGTGGGGTTTTTTTTTTTTAGATTAGATGTAAGTGACCACTTGATCATGACAAAGAAGAAATTGGGGCAAGCATGCAAAATGAAATATCTAATACTGTCTGTGATATACAATCTATATTAACTGATACTATAAATTAAAAAATGTCTAATATCACACATAACCAATATGGTACTTTGCTGTGCCTCACTAATTCACAGCCGAAGTCCTGAAGGTTATGATTGGTTAACCTCTTTGCTTTATAATCATCTGTGGGTTTGTTGTAAGCTCAGGGGCCGTGACTGTAGTTAAAACTGTGTGCCCTCAGCACTGCTGGGTAAAGTGATAGAGCTTCTGCATGAGCCCTCCCTCCACGGCCACCTGCCCTCACCGCGTTTAGCAGGAAGATGACTGAATGCACAGGTAGACATGAAGAATTGCTTTGGCAAAGCGATCTCGATGCCTTTGCCTGAGGTTAGAGAATGGTCGAGCATGACTGCTGAACTCAAACAGAATAGTCAGTCTGAGAGAATGCTTTTACCCTTAAACACCTAATCTCTCCTTTCCCCTCTCATTTTATGGTCACTTAGATTTATCACAGAGAACGATTAAGATTTTGTAGGATAATCCAGACACATGCACGCACACACACACACCAGCGTGAAGGTGATCTGGATGTCCATCAGTGGCAAAACAGCTGGACACAGAGGAGAAGTGTGATAAAGGAGAGATAGACCCAAAAAAAAAAAAATCAGGCCTCTGTTCAATAATGGCTTTAAATATCGACCAGTACACACCATCAACAAGGGAGCTGAGAAGAAGATAAGCTGCTTTAAATGACTGATAATCCCTAGTGTACGTGCTCTCTGATGAGGTAGTGAGGCCTTCTTATATACGGCTAGTTTACAACCAACAAAGCCTGACCTAATACCTAAAAATCTGGGGGCTGTTTCATAAAACAAGTTTACCAAATAAGCCTGGTTTATTTCAGTTAGTCTGACTTATTGTCATTTGATTTGGTTCAAAATAAGTCAGACTAACTGAAATAAGCCTGGCTTATTTGGTAAACTTTTTTTATGAAACAGCCCCCTGGTGTACCTAACAGAAAATTTATTGTTTACTAAAAAAAATATTGTTGAAAAACATTCATCTAAAAGCACAGTAAAACTAAACTTCCATTTAGTTGGTTTGTACTTTTAATGTTGCAAAATCATTATTAAATATTAAATAGTTGGTGTGATATATTGGAGATGTAAAATTAAGTTTGCAATATTTCTATTTCTGATTGTTTATGATATTTTTAAAAACAAACCCAAGTCAAACCCATGTCTGCCTGTCTGTATCTATCTATCTATCTATCTATCTATCTATCTATCTATCTATCTGTCTATCTGTCTGTCTGTCTGTCGTTCTATCGTTCTATCGTTCTATTTCTATCGTTCTATTCATGTATGTTATGTGTGTATATCTCTCTCTCTCTCTCTCTCTCTCTCTATATATATATATATATATATATATATATATATATATGTATGTATGTATGTATATATATATATACATACTCTATATATACAGTATATATATACACATTCATACAAACATACATAAATTAACTTTGATTTCTAATTTTTTTATTTTCTCTGGTGGTTTAATTTGTGGAGGACCTGATTTGAAAAAGGCCTCTGTCCTAATTAATATTCATAATTTATCATGAGTTATAACACTACCACTGAATGATGTCCCAATCAGCTAAAACAGCTCTTTTATTTCAAAACGTTTTCCAGCATCCCTGGTGGCTACCAAGAGTCATTTTTCTCTGCTGTGAGTGCAGTATATAATAGTTTTGTTCTGGGTGTTGCGATAGAGTTCCCATGCTGAAGGTTATAGGTGATGTTTGTCTGAAGAAGTTAATCTGCATGAGTCACCACCCTCAATGGCCCAAGGATGCTTTGTGAGAGAAGCACATCGACCTTCGTGGATCACAGAAGGTCACTCTGCAGTGCCGTGAATGACTAAGGTTAAATTAATCATTCGACTTTGTATTGTCAGGCATTCAAACCCCTAGTGACATCTCTCCAGCATCACCACACAGATGTTCGACCTCTAGATGCTGAAGTGTTTTCCCAGCAAATGCTGTTCTAGTCACTCCCCTTGGGGTCAACTGCTTAATTACCCCTCATGATCCCCTACCTAATTATCTGTTTTCATCTAATTTCAAGTCTCTATTTAAGCAGAATCTCAATCGATTACCTGTTTCCAACACAAAATGTTAACCAGCCAAGGGCAAACCTTGAGGCGGCCCATCACACATCATAGTTTTCTCAACCACCTTCTAAATATCTCTCAATGATGTATTGCTGTAAAGTTGCATCAGGGCTGTCAGAGCTCACCAAGGTTACTTGTAGGTTGTGGAGACGTTCAGGTCGAGGCGCTCAGAGTGGGACTTGGTCGGTGCCTGTTCCAGATGTTTCCTCAAATTCCCATCAAAACATTTGACAAATATGACACATGCATGTAAAAAAGCACTTTTTCTTGAAAAACTGCTTCACTAATTAACCCACAAGGTTGCTAATTAATATTCAGTGAGTTCCAAATGGAGACTGGTCACACTTGGCAGGAAGTAAGCGCATGCTATGGGTACGCATGCATGAAATCCATTGCAAAGTGGTGTGCGTATCACTTTATTGCATGAATATTCATTGAGTGGATCAGCTCAGAGTAGTTTTGTCAGTCAAAAAGACACAGAATGAGAAGGTTCATTAGGATTCTCATACTGCTTATCATGGATAAACTGTGTGTGAGAGAGAGAGAAAGAACTGCTTAATGTAAATAGAACCGTCACACTTGACAGAAAATATGTTGAACGCATGCATACTAAGTAAGCATCAATGCAAAGTAGTATCACCGAATTGTATAAATATTCATGAAGTGCATCAGGTTTTAGTAGTTGTGATTATGTCGGTCAAAAAAATAGAACTGTACTGAATATTCAAAGCAGGAGGCGGAGTTAAGACTTCTGTAGGTTATAGATAGACTAAAGTGTATGTGTGAACTAAACATGGCTATATTTGAACATGTTATCAGCTTTATGAATTATTCAGCAGTTCTGGACATCTGTTCTTCAGCATGCCTTTAATTTTAGTGTTCTCAAAACCCAGAAACCCACTGCAGCCACCATAGATAGCATCCACACATGGGTAGAGAGATCGGAACGATCCTTCCCAGCACATTAAAAATCTGTGTACATGCATAAAAATATCAAAAAAATATTTCTCGTGCATTGACTGTTTATGGCAACACATAATTAAGCATTCATATCATACCAGAGGCATGTGCATCTGCAAATAAATATGCATGATCATGCGTGCAAAATGAATTTGTGTATAAATAAACACTCATGGGATTCTGCAAAACTTCAACATGGCCTTGAATGGCTTTGAGGGTGCAGCTGATGGGCAGAACCCAGAAAAATTACAGAGCCTGGACAAGCATCTGCCGTAGGGCTCTTGGCCTTCATCCAGGCATGAACATAACATGAGAAAGGGCTCATCAGGCTGCAGACCTTGGGAGCACAGCCACTGTGAGAGAAGCGGAAGTAAAGGCTTATTTGGATGGGCCTCCTTATTAGTTGTCAGTCTCTTCAAAGGTTCCTCTGGCCTGATTTTTTTTTTTTTTTTTTTTTGGGGCTGAGATTGAAGTTGCAGTAGGAAGCTAAAACCTGTGTTATTGGCCTGACATCTTGATGTAGGTCGAGACTACAGATATGTTTTTTTTTTTCAAGAGATTAGTGCTACAAGACACACAAAGGTTAAGGCACTCTTCCGACTTTGAGGTGCTATGTTAGTAATTGAAATGTTTGATCTGTAGACATCTGAGAAGAAAAGGTTGTTCTCTATATCTTTCGTTTTGAAGTGTGACCGTTTCATTCTTAATGCCACTAGTGGAGAACAAGACGTTCTGGAGCTTGACGGGTTATAGCTTGCACATCAGCCTGGATGAAGGATTATGCCATTTTATAAACTGTTTCTAGGGTGTTCTGGGTGTTTGCTGGTCAAAAAAGCCCACTCTCTAGAATGAAGGATCATCTTGTCCCAAATTATGGTTTGGATGACTTGTTCAATGTCAATCTGCTGGATTTTTTGCCTGTTTTATTCTCTGTCAGTTCATTTCTTTAGAAAAATAATAGCACAACCCATATGATTTGAGGTATCATTTACAGCGTGGGATGAGCTACTTGGTGCATTTTAATACTTAGCGATTTGATCTGAAGGTGTGGGATTTATGAACTATGAATATATTTTTATGCATTCTGCACCCAGATGAATAATGAACTTGTTAGAGCATTTTATTTAATGCTGCTTATTACAAATTAAGTGTCAGTGTTTGTCTTGTGCACCAAATGAATGTGCTGTGCATTTGTGTTTCGTTTGTAGCTGAATTTGCATAGTGTGTTTAGCGTCTAATTTTCAGAAATGGTTTCCAGAAAGCAACTGGTTTGATCCCTGTAAGGAGCTTTCAGTGATCTATCTGTGCCTTGCAGCCTTAGAGAAAGACATTTAACCTCATGTTGTTCTAGGATGAAATGCAGGGTCCCCAGTTAATTAATCAACAGTTATGTGTGTCACTTTCAGAATGGTACCATTAAAATTTTAAGAGTTTGAGAGAAGGGTCTTTTGTTCACCAAGGCTGCATTTATTTGATCAAAAATACAGTAAAAACTCTAATATTGTGAAATATTGTACCAATTTAAAATCTGTTTTCTGTTTTAATATATTTTAAAATGTAACTTATTTCTGTGATGGCAAAGCTGAATATTCAGCAGTCAGTCTTTAGTGTCACATTATCCTTCAGAAATCATTCTAATATGCTGCTTTAGTGCACAAGAAATATTTCTTACTATGAGTGTTGTAGAAACTGTGATTTTGTGTGTATGTTCTTTAATGAATAGAAAGTTAAAAAAAGCATTTATTTTAAATATATATTTTGTAACAATGTAAAAATATTTACAGTTTCTGTCTCTATTTAATGCAGTTTATAACTTTTTATCAATACTTACTTAATAAAAGTATTGATTTCTTTCCATAAAAACATCATAAGCCTAAACGTTTGAACAGTAATATGTTAAATTGTAACAATTGTAATCTGACCTTAGCTGATCTGATTCAAATAAAATACCATTTCATCTTCTAATGAAAAAAAAAAAAATTTTTTTCTTGTGTGTCATATGATGCTGAGTGATACAAATAATATCTGCTGTTTATCACAAAAAAAGGTAAATTATATTTGTACATAGACTGAAATCTACTTTTATTACCACATATAGTGGTACCAAAGCTCATTTTGGACCGATATCACATGAATTCATGGAAACTATACTTTCGTATTGTCAGGAAAAACCGTTCACATTTTTTCTTTTCCTTCCTAGCTTAACGTTAATGTGATTTCTGAGGCTTTTTCATTCCTGATCCTATCTGTTCTCCAATTTCAAGCCGTGAGTTTTCTGATAAAACGGTGCATTAATCACACAAACACACATCGAGACGTCTCGCCCCTTGCTTTACCACACAGTCATGCAAATGTTTCCTGACAGCGGATGGCACGACGGCCACACTACAGTGCCGGTGCCTGTCAGGTAGACGCATGCAAGAAATCAGAACACAAAACCTACTAAATGACGGCGTGTGGTCTGCGGGCTCTCTGCTGCTGAACGCGACACTCTAGTCAGAGCTGTAACAAATAGGGCTATTATTTAGCTATCAATTCTCTGGAGCTGATGTCAGCTCATTTCAGGATCCTGTGCCATCAGTTTGGGTGAGAGACAGGTACTCGTTGATCATGTCAGGATGTTTCACATGGTTCGTGATCACTAATGTAGAGAAGACCAATGTGACAAAGAAGCTGTCTTCACTATCCTGTGTCTTATTTGTTTGTCTCTTGACTGATTCTTAAGAGACTGGACAAAACATGTACCGCATTTGCCTTTAATTTCCATTTTGACATTAATTCTTTAAACATAATATCACTTGGCACTTTTTAAATTCATTCAGAAAAAAATGTAGGTTACACTTTACTTGATGCCCTATACACTGTAAAAAAAAAATTCCGTAAAATGTACGGTAAAAAAACAGCAGCTGTGGTTGCCGGAATTCTACCGTAAAAAAATATGGTAACAACATTTTAGGTTTTATGGTTTACCTTAAATTTACAGTTAAATACCGTAATTTCATTAACTGATATAATGTTAATATACCAACCTACTGAGGTACTGCAATCTGTTTTGTATCTTTGAAATACACTGATAACCACCAAATGCAGGGGGTGATGAGAAAGTCACATGATGAACCAAAGCCCATCACAAGCAGCTTTTAATTAATAACATATAGAAGGTGCACAGTGTTATTCACACAAGCACTAAACGCCATCATGGTGAGACTCATTAAACTGAAATATGCAATATACATTAATTTAACAACATTAGATGTAACATACAACCCTAATAAACATAACTGATAAGAAAAAACGAATAAGAAACAGTCATTTCAAAGAAAAAACATCAAATTCAAACAAAATTTGAAATGCAAAGCAAGGGAATTCTGGGAATGTCAGTTTACGGTTTTTCCCTGTAAATTTTACAGGAAATTACCGTTAACCATTTAACAGGTTTTTACTGTAGCATTTTCACAGTTTTTTACCGTTATAATCACGGTCATTTTTTACACTTTTAATGCATTAATTATGCTTTGTAATGCACCTTCATTGTATGATTTCATGAATAATTGTAAGTTATAATACAATATAGTACTTACCTATTCATTGTTTCACATTTAGAAAGTAAAAACACATTACAAACAACTAAATTCAGATGTAACAAGGAATCTGATAATATTGCAATGCTTTTTAACTTTAGTTACAAATATTTATGAAAAGATTCTACATTATGAATACCTTATATAGTGCATTATACATAAAGGCTTCAAGTGTTACCAAAATATTTTAATGATTTCCATTTTTTTAAGTTTATTATTTTGTGCTACAATCTCTGTACATAGTTTATACAAAGAAATATTTTTTGTTTGTTTTTGAAAGAATAGTCTTACGCTCACCAAGGCTACACTTACTTAAGCAAAAATACATTCAAAAACAGTGCAATTGTTATTACAATTTAATATATTTTATTGTTTTAATGTTATAGCAAATCTGCATTTTCAGCAGCCATTACTTAAGTCTTAAAAAAATCTTACTGACCCCAAACTTTTTATATATATCCATATGTGTATGGTTTCTTTTCTGCTGACTGGAGTACAGTTGTGTTTTTGTTATTTTATGCAAGTGCTTAATCCTCACTGCTGAATGTTTGGCTGTGTTCCCCTGGAGAGCCTGGTCATTTATTTCACGGCTCTCAGGAAAATTGTAAATGAAATGTTGAGTTGTCGTAGATGGGTTTCTTTATATAATGGAGATTTGCAGAAAGAGGCACACAGGTTTAAAAGCTCATTTAACTTTTCATATAGCGTGAGAGGCTTTGTGTGAGGTGTTGAGCATTGTGATATGCATACTAATGATAAAATGCTTTAAAGTTTCCATTTATTATTTTCTCGGGTAGTGTTACAGAGAAATGCTTAGAGATAACGCATTGTCTGTATATGAAATACTTTTGTGATCCTTTTTTATCTTTCTTTCTTTGTCTCTCCTGCAGACTTGGACCTTCGGTATTTCTGGAGCTGGAGTTCTTTTGAGGACTATCTGATGTTCTGCTTTGCCTTCACGCTGCTGTGTGCTTTCATAACGTTCCTTTTTCTGGACTGGATCCTATTTGTGGAGGCGCTGGGCTCTTTGGCTGTAATGTTTGAAGCCATGTTGGGACTGCCTCAGCTGCTGCAGAACTACAACAACCGCTCCACCCGAGGCATGAGGTAAACAAGACCCAAACTGTTATTGATCTTTTAATAAAATGTTTAATTTGGGCATTACATTACATCATAATGTTACATTCAAAAACTTACCAAGCAGAAAATTCAATGCCAAAATTCATTATAACAGGTTTAGTGTAAAAATGCTGTTTGACTCTAAGGATGCACAATATATCACCAGGTGGGCAGCCGTGGCCTAATGGATAGAGAGTCGGACTTGTAACCCGAAGGTCGTGGGTTCGAGTCTCAGGTCTGGCAGGGATTGTAGGTGGGGAGAGTGAATAACCAGCACTCTCTCCACCCTCAATACCACGACTGAGGTGAGACCCTTGAGCAAGGCACCGAACCCACAACTGCTCCCCGGGCGCCGCAGCATTGGCTGCCCACTGCTCCGGGTGTGTGTTCACTACTGTGTGCGTGCACTTGGATGGGTTAAATGCAGAGGACAAATTCCAAGTATGGGTCACGATACTTGGCCACACACCACTTCTCTTTCCCCTTTCCCCCATATAATTTATCAGCTGATATTAGAGGTAATTTATCACTATTGGTTATTTAATTGTTCATGCTCATTTCCCCTGTTTTTACATTTACGTTTAGATTAAGTGAGCATTAGATTACAGCAAAGGTGAAGTTGTTCTTTAAAAACACTTTTTTTTAAAAAACAGCTCTGTCCCAAATGAATCTGAAAATAAATTAAATTCTAAACATTTTTTGTAACGTGCATTAAATGTTATGATGCTTAAAGAAATATTTCATCCAAAAATGAACATCAGGCCATAGAATAAATGAGTTTGTTTCTTCATCAGAACATATTTGGAGAAATTTATCAATACATCACTTTCTCACCAATGAATCCTCTGCAGGGAATGGGTGCCGTCAGAATGAGAGTCCAAAACACCTAAAAACATCACAATAATCCATAAGTAAGCCACACAACCCTATTTCATCAACTAATGTTTTGTGAAGTGAAAAACTGTGTTTATAGTAAACACATGCGGTTTTTGTTTCCTACAAATATGTTTTTGACGGCACCCATTTATTGCAGAGGATCCATTGGTGAGCAAGTGGTGTAATACTAAATTTCTCCAAATTTGTTCTGATTAAGAAACAAACTCATCTACATCTTGGATGCCATCAGTGTAAACAATTTATTTAGCATATTTTCATTTTTGGGTGAATTATTCCTTTAACTGTAGCAACTGTAGCATTTAAAACAGCTGATTTTAGTTTTCAGTGTTTTATATTTAGTTTAATTAGACAAAAAAAAGTATGTCCATATAGCATTCAAAATATACAGCTTATGCCTAACAACCTCTTGTGGTAGTTTTTGCTCATTGTTGCCATAATGTGTGTCGCCTGTACCATGACAGGTAGATGGTGAGAAGGTTAAATTCACACGCGGTAATTGTTTGCAGGACATGCTTCACCCGAGACATCACTCATTAATGGCACGTAATGATGATAATTAATTTTAGACAGCTAATGAGCTTGTTAATTGATGTTATAGCCTACTCTGCTCGAATCCGAAGACTCCTTGGTGAAACAAAGTTGACCTTACTGGTACTTTTAAAAAAAAAAAAAACCCGGAATGAGCACCAGAGAGAATTTAGAGTAAAGCTAATATCTTTAGCCTCAGGCTTCAGTCAGCATAATAATCACAGCTCAATATCAGCTCCACTTCAGCTGAAGCCAGCTCTTTTTCCCTCTTTTTATTTAAAAAAAAAAAAAGAAAAAGCCCTTCGTCTCATGGTGTGCTCCACAGAACTCGGTGTGACACACGCTCCAGGCTCCCCTTTATGAGCCAAATTAAACATTGTAAGCACAGTTCAGGCTGAGAGAGAGAAAATGGAAGCTAATGTAAATGGCATTTCTCCGGAAATCCATCTTTTTATGAACACAATGAATGTGTCACTGCCATAGCTTGTAGTGTGTAATGCCTTTGCCCTTGATGTAATTTCATAGTGTCTGCAGGCATCGACAGCCCTCGACCGATCACTGTACTGACATCTGTGTTTCTTTGCACATGCGAGTGAATTTATTATTATTGCGAAGTCTTTGGAGACATGGTACAGAGTGTGTATTTAAAGCCATTCTTCAACATCTGTGAGTGGAAAATATCTATCACCAAGACAGCACTGCAGTGTTTGTGTGTGTATACAGAATATTGTGTTCATATATCTGCGTTTAAATATGTAGTGAACCTTTAAACCTGACAAGGCTCCACACAACCTTTTTGGGATTTTGTCTAAAATAATTAAATGTGCAGAAACTACTACAAACAATATAAAAAATTATAATTCACTCAATTAATTCAGGTTCTGCATATTGCATTTGTGATCTGTCTGTGATTAAGTTTCAGTATACAGACGTGTGATTGAGATTTGAGAGCTTGTGCAGATAATGAAAAATTGAGAAATTTTGATTTGTTCTTCATACAAAGTTATTGTTTGAATACAGAAGGCTCAAAATATAAAAAACAGGTTTTATAGACTATTTTTTGGCACTTTGGGGAGCTTGACAGCCCCTGGTCACTAAGGCTTCATTCCAAAACCTTGTATGTTGATTATATGTAAATATAATTAATTTTGTTTGAATTGTTCAGTACCAAAAAGTATTGATTATAAAAGTTGAAATTAAGTAAATGTAATTCACAGATTAACTATTTTATCCAACATTTGTATGTGCTAGGTAATTTTATTCTTATTGAAGCTTAAAATTAGCAACATGCTAACAGCAATCTGTTGAAATCAAATGTGGGTTAAGTGTTCACATGAGAAATGCTACTGTCAATGTAGAGTGTTACAAATTGATCTCTTGTGAGCTACCTTAGAAGGCAGCTTACTATGCTTTGGGAAATTAGCCTAGCCACCTTTTTCTTGCCGTAAAAATGGGTGTGGCAGTTTGTAAATTCTATGGGTCTAGCTTCTGGTCTCATCCGCATCCAGCTATTTTTAGCTGTACAAAATAATTCGTTTTGCTGCTTGATATTGAAAATTTGTGTGTCTTACGATATTATTTTAATGTATTATCTTAATTATGAGCACACTGGTTTGTAGTGCAAACAGTTTTACTGTTTACTGCACGTTGTTATTCTTCTCGTTATTTATCTATTACAACTAATGAACTGGAAATCTCACCCATAGGCTTACTTCCGCGTTGAAGAAAAAGGTGGATATGCTTTCACTGAATAGTGGCAACATTTTTCAAACATCTGTTTCAGTGAATAAAAAGGCGTACAATACAGGTTTAGAACGAAATTATGGTGTGGAAATGGTGACAGAATTGTCATTTTAGGTTAATTACTTCTTTAATGTATGTTAAAATTTTAACAATATTGTCTTAAAATTCCAACCCAGCCCTTTTGGAAAAATGTGCCTGTGGCAACATTTCTGCAATATTATATTATATTATATTTGCTTCTCGCAAGTTAATAGTCCAGTAGGTGTTTCCAAAAGAGATAAATATGAAACTGGCAATGTTTTATTACATTGACTTAAAGGATTCTATCAAGTTTGAAAATAATGTACCATGTACACTAAACCTAACTTGGATAAAAACACATTTGCTGGAAGAACCATACCATTTTAGCTTGCTTCTACAAGTCTTTTATCATGACTCTTGTTTCACAGTACCCTTATCTGAGTGTAGTGCTCTACCGGGTGTGCTACCGAGCAAGTTTGCTATGTCAGAAAAGCCATATATATGGATCTGGTTATGTTATACAAATGTAATTTTCAAACCATGCTCTATGGTAAAAGTGTTTAAGGTCATAACATAATATTGAGCAAGGAACCATACTTAATTCTTTGTTAAAATCTTATTTGCTGCACTAAACACTTTTGTATGAAAAGTGTTTGGTGTTTTTACTGTTCGTTCGATATGGAAACTGCAGTAAATTGTATGTGCAGGAACATTTTTGGAATTTTGCAAAAATGTCAGTATAGGCACTTTTTTTTTTTTTTTTTTTTTGGTTGTAAAATTCCGTCTAGCTTTGCAGCTCTGTAGGTTGTGGAGCAGAGCTTGTGTTTGTGTTGCTGTGCCCTTGTAGAGCGAGTTTTATGAGGTATTGTGATGACTCCACATCAGTACCTCTACCAATGACACATACTGCATGTGTCTTTAACAAGAGCAACCATCCATACCCTCCTGCTGTCCTTAATACGGGCCAGTGAAGCTGGGAGGGTCCAACGCTGTGCCCTTGAGCCAGACATTTATTGAACCTGAAGGATTTAAATGGCCCATCTCCCCTTGCTATTCTCTGAAATCTCCCATCTCTTGTTGACCTTCTTTCTCCTCGTTTGAACTTCTCGTTGATTCGGTGTCCACCTCTGCTGCTGTTTAAATTCATGTTGCTCTGGTGGAAACGCAGATATAAGAACAGGATGAAGTGAGGAACAGCAGGGCAATGTGTGTCTTAGACTGTGACTGACATTAATGGACCGGGTATCCAGCAACACGCTGACTCCCTTCTCCCATGAGGCTTTACCCAATTTTTCAAGTTCTGAAAGGCCCTCAGAATTCTTGACAGGGGCTTTTTTAGTGTGTTCACATTTGTATTTTTACAGAAATTGATTCCTGATCTTTTTCATTTCAGATTTTGTACCCTGGGGGCTCTGTTGACACATGTGAGCAAAAGGAGCTCAACCTATTTTATCTAAGGTTTTTTTTTTTTTTCCTCACGCTATCGTGTGTGCGTATCTCACAACCACATTCAGTGTGAATTATATTTCAAATGGCTATCGTCTTTAGCCTTGGTGTGGACTCTTTGATGATGGTTCTAATTATAGAGACTTAACGAGCCAGCATACATGGAGTCTCACCCCGTAAACCCCTTTTTCTCATACAGCATAGTCTGCAACACAGTCTCACACTCATTATCCTCATTTTAAAACATCTTGTCTGATGCAAGCAAAGACCTTAGATGCAGGTTGTTGGAGTAAAGGGCCATTCACACCAAAACTGATACTGATAACCATAACTATAAAGTTTTAATAATCTTTCTAATAATTAGAATGTAATTCATTGACAA